>JANIEX010000177.1:0-50136 GCA_027627405.1 Leucocoprinus birnbaumii | reverse complement strand
GTGTCCATGTTAAGGGGCATGAAGGACTTGTCCGACACATGTGGGTAGGCTGTCTTCCTCCGCAACACGGCGACATCAAACTCTGGCATGCACTCTGCGAGGGTATGCAGATGCGCAGAATGGGCTTTGAGAGTGTCTGCAGCGGTGCACGCGACCCGAATCTTATCATCCCCTCCGTACTTGAGCCGTGCCGCCTCCTCTGCGATCTCATGCAGCAGGTACAGCCGCTCTTCCTTTGTTCCCCGCCGCTCCTCGATCATACATGTCAGGGAGTGGATTTTCGCGGTGAAGTTGATCATGGAGGACGAGAGGACGGCATCGAGCTCGCGCAGGTCGCCTATGCTGCGAGAGAGGTCGAGGGGGAGGGAGTCGAGGGTGTGGGTGTACTCGAGGAAGAGGGCGAGGGTGTAGGCGGTGTTGAGCTGGGCCGAGGACGAGGAGGGCGCGGGGGCTGTCGCGCGAGCGTTCACCATGGCGTTGGTGGCAAGTTACAGAGGGCAGCGAATCCCAGTCTGCAAAACATCACAAGCTTCCCTTCCCTTGCCGGCCCGGCTACCTCGGACCCTAACCTTACGTCGATCATACAATTGGCTCGGTAACGTTTCATTTCGTAGGGCTACAACAGTGCAGTCTAGTAGTACTATGATACAGTAGGCAGGTCAAGACGAGGTATAAGGTAGAGTTACAAACAGCCGGGCTCGGACAAGCGTCCAAAAGGGTCCATCTTAATCAAATCACTTCCTCCTCAACAAGTTCTTGAAAGCGCTCTTGGAGCCCTGTGAGGACTGAGCAGCAGAAGGCGGGTGTCCAGACGCGGACGCAGAAAACGCAGCGTACATGGCATGCGAGTCGCGTGGCGACTGAGGGATGCCAAACCCAGCGAAAGCATTGGGTGATGTTGGGCTATTGGGGAAGAATCCGAAGGTGGGGGAAGAGGGGATGCTGTACTTGGACGGCATGTCGGTTTTTAGAGTGTGGTGTGTGGGGTGGTGGTCCGAGAGCGTGTGGCGCTTCCCAAAAATCGCGAATAGTGTGAATGTCACGGCGAAAGAGCGATTTCTTCGTCCTCCTTAGACGGTGCGGACGGAATGAACGACAGATTAGGGTATTGAGTAGTCGAGAATTATTCTCGATGCTTTGGGTATTAGTCGTCGTTGGGAGCCGCGAGTCGAGGACGGTAATAGAGGTGAGTGCGCTCTCCGTTGTGAGCTTATCCGTCGTCAACCATCTCTTATATATTCCTCCCCACCATCTGAAATTCAAGGGGGATGTTAAGAACAAGGTAACCTCCAAGTTTGGGACTTTGCTTGTCCCAAAACAGTAACATTTCCAAAAGAGGAATAAAGCACATCACAAATCAAGCAGCACGCGCACTCACTTCGACCCTGATTCTGCGTTCTCTGATCACACTCTCTTGATCTTCCCCTTACCACAGTGAATAACCTGATTCGGGAAAAACGACCAACAGACTCGGTTATTTCTCGAAATAACTCGTTTCCTACCTCCTTTGACAACAAAGAGCGTCTTTCCACACACTTTCAATCAAAGAACAAGGGCGTCTCGATCAAGACTCGGAGTCACATTTAATTATCATCATGCTGGTACACGACTACTATCAGATCCTCAATGTCCCACCGACCGCTACTCTTCCCGAGATTAAACTCGCTTATCATACGCTTTTACTCAAACATCATCCAGACAAGAATATCCATTCCCGGAATCATCACCTCTCATCGTCGTCATCTGATTGTTCTCCTCGACACACCGATATTGATATCTCATTACTCAAAGAAGCATACACAACTCTCTCCTCACCTCTCTCCCGCTCTCAATACGACACCTCATTACAAAAATCCCTATCATCATCTTCGAGCACCACCAACACAGCGACGAAACTAGGCCCAAGACCAGCACAGGTCGTTTCTCTAGAGGACTTTGCTCATGTAGAGGAAGGTCAGCAAGAGGATATTTGGGAATACCCATGTAGGTGTGGTGGAATGTATCAAATATCCGAATCCGACATGGACAAAGGCCAACATCTAGTAGGATGTAGAAGTTGTTCGGAAGTTATTTGGGTAGGATATGAACTTGTTGTTGACGATGAAGATGAGGGTCAAGGTTCGTGACCGAGGTAAGCGCATCTCCTCCGAATCAGTACACTTCTGCTATACCGAGAGCTCCACGCAGTCGTTCTTGTTTTTCTACGATCTACAGAACCGGATAGTCAAGCTACATTTTACCCCATACCACTCGGACGCTTTCCAAAATAGATGAAAGAAACAACTTTCATTTCGTCAACAACGGAACGCCACACACTCTGATATCTAATCTCTAATTTCTATCTCGCCCCTAAATACCCGCGTCTAATACCGGATCATCGGACAAGAACAAAGGCACTCGACGCCTCGAGTTTCCTCAAACAGGAATCCCTTGTCCCTCAGCTCTTCCTCCACAACAAGACTGATAGAGGTTTATCAACTCAAATGAAAGGGTCCGCCGTTTCCAAGGGTCCTCGAAGACGCCGATCTCCAAACGACAACAATGTTCATTAGCGTTAAGTATAATTTACAACACGCCCCGCATACGACACGAGTTTTCTTGGTATTATACCAGAAATCAAGTGTACAATCCTTCCATACTGTCTTCATCCGAATCTCTACCCCTATCCCAGTCCAAATCCTGCATCTCCTCGTCGTGATCTGGTCTATGCCTGAACCCACCACGATCCCTCCCATCCACGCTACCAATTTCCATCTCATCATCACTGTCATGCTCATCGTCAACGAGCTCGATCTCATTTCCTCCACCTTCATGACCTTCCCCTTCCCAACCAACCACACCCTCCAATCTACCCTCTTTCCACTCTTTCAACAGCACCTCACCCAATTCTCTTCCCAGTGCACGCGCTAAAGGCAATGGAACCGCGTTTCCAATTTGTTTGTGTATCTGAGACCAAAAATAATTAGGTTTAGATCCATGTTTGGGAGATTTGGAAGGAGGAGGAACAACGTACAGTTGTGACGTTCCCTCTATGTGTTTCAAAGACGAACCAGTCTGGGAACCCTTGTGCTCGGGCCAACTCGCGAACGGTGACTATTCGTTTACACTAATATACACCAGACGCACCAGGGCGTCAGTAGTGTTACCGTTATGGAGACGGTAGGACGTACGTAAGGATGCAAGACTTTACTTTGTTTTGCCATCGGATCGATGTTCGTGACGATTGTTGGGAAACAGCTGTCTTTGTCTAGACGACCATACCAGCCTTTGTGTTTTTTTTTTGTATGTTGAATTTTGAGAGATTAGAGGGTACAGGGTAGGATTGGACTTACCTGGTCGGAAGTTACTTCTAGCGGCTGAGGAGATTGGGTTTGCGAATTGCCATTCGTACATATCTGCTCTGAGACCTGTGGACCATCGTGTCAATACTTGAGTACAAGTGTGTTTTTCGCATGGACATACTTCGATAATCTGCTCCAGGTCTTAAAGGTATCGCGACAACACTAAAGACACAGAGATCGAGTTTGATGCTCTAATATTATGGGATATCCACGTACCGATCAACCTTCCTCGCTTTCACAGTCTTCGTGTAATGCTGCAAATCATTACTCTCCTTCACTCTCGCATCTCTCTGATACGATGTCTTGGGTTCGAATTGATACTCCACGCGACCTTGATAACCACAATGTGGTTTCTTATAATCACAAACAACGACAGGTACACCTTCTCTCTCTCGTTCATCCCTCCCATTCCTTCGCACTTGACCAGGCCGTTTCCTATCACCCAGCTTCTCTCAGCACATAGAACCAAACAAGACATATACAACTCACCAATCGAACTTGGGTAAATCACCAATGGCGTCTTCAATCGACACAAAGGGATGTGGTGCTGTCCCTACATTTGTTCTAATAGGTCGTATGATATCACCATTCGGCATCGTCATCGCCAATCGATTGGTTTGTGGGAAATCGTGAGTCGGCTGAGGCAGATCGGGGAGTGGTAGGTCGCCTTTGGCTGCGATGAGGAAGAATCTGACTCGTCGTTGTGGAGTGCCGTAGTGCCCTGCTTGGAGGAGACTGTATCTGACTTGATATCTGGATATTCACTAACTTTAGTATATATGTTTTGAATGAAAAGGATTGTGGTGAGCGTACCCCATCTCGAGTAACAAGCGGATTAGAAGTTTGAGACCGCCCATTGTCACGCCTCCTTCCACTCTGTGTAACCCAGCCTGTTTCGTGTTGAGGTGGAAACTCAAAAAGCCCGTCACGTTCTCCATATAGACGTATTTTGGACGGTAGTGGTCAACCCAGGACAAAGCCGTGAGCATCAAATTGGATTTGATGTCGTTAGCGGTCTTGAACATGTTCAGTCGAGAGTGTGTCTGACTAGAACCCAATCCGGTGTCCGCTGTATATGAGAGGGAACGGAGTAGTGACTTACCAGGGAAATCCAGCTGTGATGATATCAACCTCTCCGGGAGCTGGTAATTCGGGTATCGGGATCTTGACCTCAGGGCTCCACAGCTGCGAGGGACGTTCAATGTGGTGTCCTTCGTTTTTCTTGATCTCGTAGCGTAAAACAGTGTTCACACACTGGTTGATAACTTCCGTGTCCGGGCAGTTTCTCCTGAAGTAAAACACGTCATCAGAATTATCAGCCCAATCATATGGAGGGGAAGCACGTACTTGATTGTTCTCGCAGCACTCGGACTGATCTCCAGCGCATGCGTAACCTTCAAACACCCACTACCTTCCTTCAAACCCAAGCTGAATGCACCAACACCTCCGAATAGATCCATAACCCGCATCGGACTATTCTGCATCTTATTTTTGAACTCGTTGACGTCGTAATAATGTGCAATGGTCTCCTCGGTACACTTCTTGCATACATCTATGTCTCTAAAGGAGACACGAGACTTTGTGTCCCAGGGTTCCGGGATCATCTTCTTGAAGCGAAAGCGAACGTAGAAATGCCGAGGGGAGGTGTCGAGCCATTTGCGAAGGGAGATTCGTTGACCAAAAGACTCACGTGAAAGGACTACTGCCTTGTCGATGATGTCCGTATAGGGAATGACTGCTTCTTCCTCTGTCAGGAAGGCATGGCGCTGCAAGTATACCAGCGTGAGCTGTTGTGTGTAGCTTGAGTTTAAAAATCATACCTCATCTTTGATCTCACCCTCAACGGCGTTGACCAGCCCAACCAGGTCCCATATCCTCCCTACTTTCCTTACTCTCAACGTCAGCGATGTCCTACTTCCATGTCGCGGCTTAACAAAATCCACGATCTGGCCGATATGTGATGGCCCTTTGTCTGCACGATGCAAGACGAAGTCAAAGAGGTGATAAACCTTGCCGTTGAACACAATCCCTCTGGCTTCGGGTGCATCCAGCCCGTTTCTTTCGCGTCGAGGTGGTAGGGGCTCATATTGCCATTGCATCTTGTGATTATCTTCTTCCACGGCAATACAGATAGGACAATAATCCAGAATTGCGGTCGCGCTGGCGCGATTAGACGCGTCGTTATAGTGATCAAGGCATCGATGGTAATCTTGCGGGACGGCGACAAATGTCGCAAGAGAAAGGTCGTGGATGTATCTGCAGCATCTCAGTCACGACACATGGGCGTAGTGCGCATACAATGACAATCACCTGACGAAATATTCATCTGGTTTCACCGAACCAGCTGGATTCACGTGAACCTGCGCTTTCGCAACCAGACATCCCAGGGGAATTGGGTTACATAGTTTGCAGAAGAAAAGCTCTTGAGAGTTTGCGAGCTCGTTGAGCATCGTCTGTGAAGCATGTTCGAGCCACTGGACATGGGCGATTTGTTCTTCATTCTTGATGTAGATTATCCTCGCAAACCTTTGCCTTGCTGTCAAACGATTACAGAATTGATCTAAAAGAATAATAAAGCATACCAAAAGTAGCTTGCAATACTCGCGTCTTGGGGCAGATGCGCGAATTGCCTAGGCCATGTAAGCGTCAGATCCTTGGACCCATATTTACCGCGTGGTACAAGGACGAAATCTCCGGGCTTCCACCGATGGATCTCATCAACACAACACCAACTCGGAAATTTGGCTGCTCACCTTGTAAACCACACCTCCAACCTCAACTTTCCTCAGATAATTACTCCTTGGGGTAACCCTGTCCTCTTTTTTCCAATCGACACCCAAGATTCCGCCTCTCGCCCTCTCGATCAACTTCCACAAGATTCCCAATTGGGCTTTCGCTCTCATGGCATTTTCGGCCTGCGAACGTTCTTTTGGAGGTGGAGGTCCAATGACGATGAGTTCTTCGTTAATAAATCCACGAGCTAATGATGCAATGAGCGGTGTGACATGAGTTGGGTTTTGATTTTCCTGCTTCAAGACAGCCAAGTCGGGATTTCTTAGATCGATGAGGAGACCTGCAGTTATTCGAAGACGTGATGGACCATCAAGGCGTTTTTTTCTGCGGTGTGGTTGACGAGAATCGGTAGGCGTACGGCTCGCGTGTTTGAGTATGTGTGCAATGACAGGGATAACTCTGATGTTTTTATCCGGTTGTTCTGTTTGGAGCTCTGCAATTATATCGCAGATCAAGTCTGCCTAAATAAGATGATGCAGGTTATTCATCAGGTTTCATTCTGGCATGAAAAAAAGGACAGCCTACAGCATCCCATAGATCGTCTTCTACAAATCGGTCGCCGAAGATACCCACTGTGTTATTGAGAGTATCGTGAACAAAATCGTTGAAATGTAGCCGTTTTTGCTTCATGGCACTCGCAATGACCAACTGCGCCAGTCGTCGGGGCGTATAAAACATCTGATACCATGGAGAGTAGTTTTTCGCTGGCATTTTCAGAATATACCACGCATGTGGGGTCTCAATATAGAAAGGGCTATAAAGTGGACAACAGTCAACTCGAACTTTCATACCATGGTTGATAAACCGTCACTTACTCCTTATCCTTTGTCCAATCTATGGAATAGCCAAGGACAGGGCCAACGCGCATATATATCGGTTCGACCTCCTCTACACCCCTCCCATTGCCTCCCTCATCACCATCCTCACCAACCAGATCCTCCTCGTCGACGTAATAAGGGACAACCAACCCAGCAACCTCGAATCTACGGTCGACCCCGTCTTCATCCTCAATCTTTGAAAATATAACAAGTTCATTTCGATGCCTCGTGTCGAAGATCGTAAAATCTGTCAATATACGGATCGGTTTGGGTCTGTCTTTCCGTGGAGGTTGCGGGCCATTATCACGAATGGAACGCGATCGTGCGCGTACTGTGTCAGAGTCCTCCCCATCGCTCCCCTCGTCATTGTCGGAGTGATCTTCTTCTCCTTCTAGGTACGTATCTGCCGTTTCTCGAGTCTCGTCTGGCTTCGCAAAGTAGTATTCGGTCGCTATGTCAAGTTATTTTTGGGGTAGATTGAGACGTTGCGACCTTGAAAGCGTGGGGTAGACATACGCAAGTCAAGTTGCACTTTTTTCGATGGCTGTTCGGATCAAACACTAGAGTTAATTTGTGGTCAATTCAGGCGAAAAACCCAGTCCTACTCTCATGAATTCATGTTCAATTCCACCAATATCAACATCTTCCTCAGTGCTGCCCAACGGATCAGCCCCCTTCCGCCGTTCCTTCTCTTGCTTCTTCGAGTTCTCTCGCTCCTTTCGCTTTAGCTTCTTCTGGTCTACTTGCTGAGCCGCGAGAAGCTCTGCATGCCTTCGACGCTCCCTTTCATCTTCCTCTCGCTTCTTGCGAAGGGCTGCTTCTCTGTGTACTTCTTCGGGAAAGGAGACCTCGAATGCATTCGGCCTCCTTGGAGGCATGGCGGATGCAAAGGATTAATCAACTAGAGCGACCTTACGCACTCGGAGACCGTAGCATTAACACCTGAGAGGACTCCGGAAGCAGCAAGAATAATATCAGGATGATATTACAGCCAGGAATGAAGCCTCCTCAAATGAGGTGGACCTGTTGAATCGAGTCGTTGCTGATGAATGCGAAGTTGCCAGACTGGTCGCCGAAAGCAGCAGCAACGAGATGATCAAAAGGGTGAGCAATCATGCGCACCTGAGAGCATGTACATTGTTGTTTGGTTTTATTTACATTTCATACTTTCAGGAGTCATTGCGTGATAGCTCTACAAGGTGTCGTCAACATGTACGCATAAGAAAAGGCGTTGAGCCTGACCACGGGAAATCAACTCTGCTCTCAATGATTCTCTCAACACTCTCACATTCCAAATCACGTCTATTTGGCGCAGAAAGCAAATCCCCAAGCCAACTGGCAGTACTGCAATTCCGCAGTTGTTCCACATTTGCTTCAATGAAGGACTGGGCGAGTTGACGCTCCAAGCAATCGTTGCCACCCCATACCTTGGACCGCGTTTTGATAACCTGAACCTGCTGCATATCATTTAGCCTCATATCGGACCACATCCACCAACCCCTTTGACGAGCACGAGCAGCAGAATAATCACGCCATATGCCAGGACGGACTACCCAAACGATACAGGACGCGTGTACTGGCCTACTGGAGGCATCCCTTAGAAGTCTCGTCACCGAAAGCGCGCCAGCATTCCCTGCGTCGCGAATAAATTCCGAGTCGATGATTGGAATAATGATATCACACAAATGGACCTCAGAGTTGGAGCTCTTGCTGTCACTTCAGACCACGGAAGACCGCGGGGTCTCAATTTCGGCGCGGACACCCAGGCCCGTAAATGACTGTGCTGCATACATTTGGGCAATCTCTCTCGGGAAACCTCAAAGTCACTAGAAGCGGTCAGGTTTTCGCTTCTCACAGAGTTCGGCCGCCTTCAACTGGGCCTTACATGAGACAATGCACGGTATTCGGGTCAATCCATGGCTTGGTAACTGGCAGAAGCTCAGTCCGCTTGAACCTCCTTGCTTATGGTCGAGTAGTTGCAGAGATGTCAGCAACTTATACTATCTGAAGCAATTGGCTTGGAATTTTTCTCTGGGCTGGCCTACGCTTCACCGCACTCACAACGAGCAGCTCCATGCCGCACTCTGCAGCACACGCTCAATGCAAGGTATACCTTATCTACACGGAACTTGCCGTCGCCACATCAGACGCAGGGTCAACTTCCGACTTACAGCTCTGGAACGACATCAAGCACACTCCATTGCACAACTCACAGTGCCACGTACACGTTTCTCAGTGTCTATCGTCTGTTTTTACCTGCTTCAGTGGCCTTAGTTGCTCAAGAAGGTGCTAGAAGTGGAGTGCAGTAGAAGTGGAGCGCTGGGCGCTGAGGAGTTGAGTAGTGCAGCACAACTTCGTTCTGTCCAGGGACAATCAATCGCGTGTAGGAGAAGCCAAGTCAATGATGTTCTCTTCGGACAAAAATACGGCATTGATTTTCATTTGTGTCAACACGCCTTAAATTACGGCAAAAGACCGTTTGGCGCAGCTGGCTAGCAGCCAATGGCATTGAGTCCTGTGGCTGATCCGAATATTCTACCAGCTCTAGCTATGCTGATGCTGCCACCAAGTGCCACTGACGTGAGTTCTTGCGACATCGAATTCCGCAACAAATACTCATTGATTTTTGGATGGGCGCAAAGCAATTTTCAATACTCTGAAGGGGCCATCGAAGCGGTGTCGGGTGGCTCGGTCATGAGTCTTCTTTGATCTCATAAAGACTCTAGGAGACACGACGACCTTTTGTCGTCGAACCACGATCGCTGGCACTTCCTGGTAGTACTTGGCTGGCTGCGAAACCACTAAGCGTGATTACGATTTTGTCGTACCCTTATAGTCTCGGCTCCTTGTCGGATCGATACTTGGATCTCGCTGATCGGAGTTCAGATCGTAGAAGTGAAAGGAAAGGCATCAAAGCAAGCTACCATCAGACGACGCGTATAGATACTTAGTCAATGTATCCAGTGTTTGACAGGACGCAAAATGAACCAATAAATCAAGGAAATACGAGGAGCATCAACGCCCAATGCACGAACCACTGGTTGGACCACGCTGGGCTTCTTCCTCAGCAGCTAGAAGTGACACTCTCGGATTCAAGCGTTTTAGGAATTCTATGCTTCTTCGCCCTGCGAGAGGGAAACTTCAACTCCTAAGTAGACATATGGGTGGCCGGAATGTGCTTTCGTTCCGTAGGACACTGGTGGAGCTTGATCGGGGCTGAAGAACCGCGAGGCGGCGGCGGATATGAAGATGGTGGGTGGTAGGGACTTCCGTGATGTGGAGGAAAAGGGGAGATAAACACGCCGAAGTGGCAAGGTCTTCGATGATATTCGAATTCAATGAGCCGAAACATCGTCTCAGGCTGGAGATCCCTGATACCAATCTCAATACTCGCCGTCTCATCTCAGCGAAGATGACATGAAACTCCACCTGAGGAAACTCAGTTTACCTACACAAGTCACCGTTGTCGGCCTCAGTAGTGTACGTCTGTGGAGACGAAATCAGGAAACAAAACCTTTATGTTTCTAGGAATGGCAATCGCCAGACCATACTGGGATGTTCATCAAGATCGCATTCGATAAGTAGTTCATCGACCGTGCCGTTGCTCGTACGGAACACTTCTAGTGCAAATCAAATGTCAAAGTTGGTAGAAAACAGAGAGCTGCTATTATGGGCGCAAACCAGAACATGCTAATTTCACGAGGCTTCTCTTCTCCCGAGACCGACTCCATCTAATTTGATGGCGCAGGAATCCCTGGTTCTCTGGAACTCGAACGACGCGTTTTTGTCATAAGGTATAGACGCTTATTTAACGTTTTTGGGAATTCGAGAGGTATTTAAACCTCGAGAATGTACTGTAAATCCTCAGTTCGATCGCCATCGACTTCAGACTCCTCTCTTTACTCAGCTCTACTTTCTCTCTCTCTTCCTCTCGCATTACCATGCAGTTCACCAAGTTCTTCGCTGTCGCCGCTCTCGTTTCTGCCGTCGCTGCTCTCCCAGGCGGTACTCTTCCCGCTGGCAGCTGCTCCACCGGCACTCAAACCTGCTGCAACACCTTGCAGAGCGCCGACCGCCAGGGCTTCGAGAACGACGTTGCCAGTGCCATCAATAAGCAGTCAGGCCTTGGTGGTCTTTTGAGCGGACTTCTTGGAGCTCTCACTGTTGCAGATGTTCTCTCCAACCCGGACGTTCAAGCCGGACTCAGCTGCGTCCCCGTCAACGTCCTTGGCATCGGAGGCAACAAGTGGTAAGTTTCCTTGACTTCTACTATCAAGCTTTATCTGATGGCTGTCATCTAGCACCCAACAGGTTGCCTGCTGCTCTGGCAACACCTTCAGTAAGTTATCCATTATCATCCCATAATGCTATCATACGGCCAGCTAAACCGACTTACAGACGGCCTTGTCAACGTTGGCTGCTCCCCCCTCAGCGTCCTTTAATATACTTTACTACTAGGACATCATTTCCTGTAAAGACTGTTTATACCCCTCAAACTTTGTGGATTATGTACCGTTTGTGTTGTTTACTGTGTTTGAATTGATGTACCCTTTGTTTTTTGTCGTCCTTGCTGGATTCCTTGCTAGCCACCGAGATTGTTATGCGATCGCCCTACTCATTTGAATTTTGTTTAAGGTAGTTTCACGCCCATATAAGCTCATCTACTACAGCAAGTGACAATTGCGAAAGGCGTGTTCACGATCTAATTTACTGTCCTTCGTTGTGCACTTTGATAATCATTCGGTGCTGTTCATCCCGCGGTATGGTATGTACATAACACAAAGCTTGAATGACGTTTAGCACCATCACCATATCACAGTGCCTCTCCGCAATACTAGCAGACTCACTAAAACCTTAACTGACCAGCCTGTTCCGCTCCCATGTTCCGTTTCACTAGTGAGATTCTGCAGCAAGAAAAGCCTCGAACACTCAATGGCCCAGGCCAACTGACATGTCTCAGTTCCCAATATGCTAATAAAACCAGCTCCTTAAGCAGCTCCTTCACGCTCACCTATCCTTACTTACACGGAACTTGCCGTCGTCACGCCGGACTCGGGGTCAACTTCCGGCAACTTGCAGCCCTGACACTAGAACTACTTACATCCAGCGCGCTCCATTGCACAACTCTTAGTGCGACGTAGGTGTTTCGGGCTAATGTTGACCGTCTGTCTTTACCTCCTTCAATGACTTCCGTTCCTCCAGAAGGTGCTAGAGGTGGAGTGCTCCTAGAGGCAAAGTCTTAAACGCTGACTCGGAGTTGAGTAGGGTGGTACAACTTCGTTCTGCCCAGGGGCAATCAATCGCGTATATGAGTCTTCAGAAGCCAACGCATGATGCTCTTCGGACGAGGCCATATACAAAATACCGCCTTGATTTTCATTTTCTCAACACGGCTTAAATTACGGCAAGAGAAGAGAAGACCATTTGGTGCGGCTGGCTAGCATCCAAAGGCATTGAATTGTACTCAACGCCACTGGCGTGAGTTCTTGCGACATCACATTTTGCGAAAAGTTCCTACTTTGGGCTCGATAATCTATTTGTGTGTATTTAGAGAAAAACTTCGGGTAGACAAGCCGCCCTGGGACTAAAGTTCCGTTCCGTAGGATGCTGGTGGAGCTTGGTCGGTGCAGAAGAACGACGACGCGGTGGCAGATTATAATATGAAGTTGGGAGGTGGTGCGGACTTCCGTGATGTGGAAGAAAAGGGGAATTAAACTCGCCGAAACGGCGAAGTTCAATGCTGAGCCACAACATCGCCCGGAGGACCCTGGCACCAATGGCAGCGCCTACCATCTCATCTCAGCGAAAATGGCATGGTTCTTCACTTGGGAATACTCAGATTACCTACACAAGACACCGTTGTCGGCCGTAAAGCAAAATCGTGGAGACGAACTCAAGAAATAAATTCTCCGGCGTGGCCAAACCATACTGGGGTGTTCGTCAAGATTGCATTCAATAGTAGTTTGTCGACGCCGTTGCTCGGACAAACACTTCTAGCGCAAGTCAATGTCAAAGTTGACAGAAAAAAGAGAGCCGCTATTATGGGCGCAGAACAGAACATGCTAATTTCACGAGGCTTCTCTTCTCCCGAGATCGACTTCATCCAATCTAGTGGCACCGGAATCTGGTTCTCTGGAACTCGAACGAGGCGTTTTTGTCGCAAGATAAAGACGCTTATTTAGCATTTTAGGAATTCGAGAGGTATTTAAACCTCGAGTATTTGTTGCAAATTCCTCAGTTCGAAATCGCCATCGACTTCAGACTTCATTCTTTACTCAGTTCTACACACACACACTCTCTCTCTCCCATTACCATGCAGTTCACCAAGTTCTTCGCCGCCGCCGCCCTCGTTTCTGCCGTCGCTGCTCTTCCCCAGGGCACTTTTCCCGCTGGCAGCTGCTCCACCGGCACTCAGGCCTGCTGCAATACCTTGCAAAGCGTCGACCGCCAGGGCTTTGAGAACGATGTCGCCAGTGCCATCAATAAGCAGTCAGGCCTTGGCGGTCTTTTGAGCGGACTTCTTGGAGCTCTCACTCTTCAGGACGTTCTCTCCAACGCTGATGTTCAAGCCGGGCTCAGCTGCGTCCCCGTTAACGTCCTCGGCGTTGGAGGCAACAAGTGGTAAGTTTCCCTTGGTTCTATTTCCTAGCTTGGTCTAATATCATCATCTAGCACCCAACAGGTTGCTTGCTGCTCTGGCAACCAATTCAGTGAGTTATTCATTATCGCATCTTCTTATAATGCCATGATACGGTCGTCTAATTCAATTTATAGACGGCCTCGTCAATGTTGGCTGCTCTCCCCTCAGTGTTCTCTAAAATACTACTTTACTACTACTAGGACGTCATTCCTTGTAATCACTGTTTATACCCGTCGAACACTGTGGACTATGTATCGTTTGTCTGTTGTGTTTAAATGGATTGGACTCTTTGCTGTTCCTCATACTTGCTTGACTTCTAAGTCGCTCATATCACAGTACGTTCGCCCCATTCATTCCTTCCATTTTCGCGCAATGTGACTTCGCACACATATGAACATAGCAAACGACAGTCCACACTCGGGCATCCTTGCGATCTGATTTACTTACAGGTTTCTGTCTTTCATTGTGCACTTTGATAGACACCCAGCGCTGTAGGTAACGCAAACCTTGAATAACGTTTAGCACCATCACCATATCATAGTGCCTTCCCCGCAACGGCAGACTCACTAAAACCTTAACTGACTAGTCTGTTCTGCTCCCATCGCTTCACTAGTGTTTTCCGCAGCAAGCGAAGCGAAGCCTTGGTCACTCGCCCAACGGCACAGGCCAAACTGACGAGTCTCAGCTCCCAATAGTCTAATAAAAACCAGCTCCATAAGCAGCTCCTTCGCATCCGTCTATCTTCAGGTCAGGGACAAGCTATGGAATACCGTCAGGGAAGCAAAGCCTTCGGAGCCGACAGCATCACATTCACATTGATGTTCTGGAGCCAACCTAAGCGGCCGTCAGTGATGACGCCATTCAGCAAATACGTACAGATCAACGGAGATGGCCTTCTGAAAGTCTGAATACTATCTCACTTATGGGCCTGGACTCTGAGTGATTCCAGCCACAATCTAGTGGTCATCTGAAAGCCTGATGCCTGAAAAGGCTGAACCTTAATCCCAGTAAACCAACAAACGAGATCTGTCTCTATCCATGCCGGCGATAACCGACCAGGCTAACACCGAAAATTCACGGTAGATCTATTCCTCATCTCTTCAGTTTCCTCGATCATCATCCGATCGCATCTTATCGAGCCTCAAAAAAGGAATCGTAATTCAATAGTAGGTATACAAACACCGAAATCTAATAGTAGCCTGTCCATTTGTCCACATACATACTTACAAGAAAGTGAAAGAAAGAGAACCTGTATCAGCAAACGAGAAGAGAAAAAACAAGTCAGACGCAGTAATCGGTAAACCATCATGTATGTACGCGAAAAGAAGCCTAAACTAAAGAAGGGAAAAATCATTCTGAATCGTTGGAAAGGGTGAAGGGAATACCATTACTACTACAAGCCGGTGAGGCGGCATTTGAAGGGGGGAGATCAACTCAATCAAATCGAGATGAGTTTGAGCTCAAACAGTTATGCAATGCAATGCAGGGCAGCACTGCGTGCAGGTCGAAGGATGGAGGAGAGAGATTAGAAAGTGCCCCAAGCCAATTTGGAGCACCGACTCTTGTTGTTCCAAGGCCTGGAGAATAAACGCAAAAGAGAGTTGTAGGGTAACAAGAAGAGGATTACTGGGCTAGTGGGATCGCGTTGTCGGCGTAGTCATGGTACGATTGAACAGCGTTATCATTCGGATCGCCGACTTGGTGGAAGTCTAGCGGGTTATGTATCAGTTTTTCTTTTCTTCTGATCCGGATGATTTTTTCGTCGACGCACCGAGGATTTCGCTATACATCATGACTTTCCATGTGTCGACGGGAAGATCAGCGTCATTGAAGCTCCAGTCAAACTTCTCTGCAGCAACCGGCTCATCTGTCGGATCGTGATACGGGGCGACATATGGATGGGCAAGCGACTCTGCGGCGTCTATCCGTTTACGGGGATCAAAGACGAGCATGCGCTCAAGGAGCTCAAGGGCATCTGGATCTGATGTGCGCAACTTCTTGCTAAAGGGTTGGCGTTCTCGCTTGGGCAAACTTTGGACAAAGCGTAGCGTCTATGACGACAATGACGTTGAGTTGGCAAATCAGGTGATGGCAAAAATGAAAGGGAACGGACATTTTCACTGGCGATAGTCTCAATGACGTCATCGGGCGGTGTGCCCAGGAGCTCAGTGATGATCGAGAATTGGTTGACGTCTGTTTTTGCAGAATGAGAAAATGGAAATCCGGATGCGATTGTGGCAAGTACTCACGGTCCTTTCCTGGGAACAATGGTTTTCCCTCGAGCATTTCTGCAAAGATGCAGCCCGTACTCCAGATGTCGACAGCGACGTCATACTTCTGCCAGGTCAACATGATCTCCGGCGCACGATAGTATCGCGTTGATACGTAGCCCGTCATCTGAGGATCTTGGATTCGTGCAAGGCCAAAGTCGCAGATCTTCAAATCGCAGTTCTCGTTCACAAGGATATTACTCGGTTTCTGTGCGAATAGAAGCATGAGTGCTCCACCAAAATTGACGAGTTGAGTTCACGAACCAAGTCACGATGAACAACGCCGGCGGAGTGTACATATTTGAGGCCACGCTGGTTGTCAAGGAGTAGATTAGCATCGGCCCGTCCGCGGTAGGCAGCCGGACGTACGAGGATCTGGTAAAGGAAGTATTGGATGAACTGCTTCTCGAGTGGCCGCGATGTCAACAGCCGGTGGAGGTCCGTGCCCAGTAGTTCGGTCACAAAGTAGCTGTACAGAACTTGAGTGAGTTTGTGGTCGAGGCGACATGCGTGAGTGGACTGACAGATCCTCAAGAGGCGAGATAAAGACGTCGCTCAGGCTGATGATCTGGGACGCCTCGGGTAAGCTAACCAGGAACGCAAAGAAAATAGAGACGACAAACGTTTTCGTGTTGGATGTGCTTGAGGAGCTTAAGCTCTCTGTACGTGCGTTTGCTGAGCACGGGTGTGCTGAATGGCTTCATGATCTTCTTGATCGCAACAGACGCGCCGGTAAGCTGATCTTTCGCTGAACTGGGCACGGACGTTAGGGCACGGCTTGAAAAGACACTGAGCAGACACACCATACAAGCCCAAAGGCTCCTAGAATGAAATCAATACACAACGACGAAGAGAAGCCGAGAAGACGACTTACCCATGCCGACAGGCTGGAGGTCGACATATCGAGTGGTGACCTGCGGGACGATCAGCGACTGGCCCAGGATGGAGGGTGGAGCGTACCTCGAAGGAAGTGCCGAAGATGCTAAGCTTTACGAAGGACATGTTGGAAGAGGGTGGAGAGAGGTCAAGGTAGATGCAGATGCTGTCCCTTTTGTGCTCTTTCCATTTGTAATAATTGATTTTGACTTATCAGGCAGTTATCAGGCTATGACGCAATTTTTTATTTTTTCCGCCCTTTTCAACCTCCCAGCCATGTCCCTCCTCCGCACCGCCCTCGCGTCCTCTCCCCGCGCCATCGTATGTTCATCATATCTGCCAGGTGTATGTCTCTCACACTTCCATAGGGCCGCCGTTTCGCGTCCACCGCAACACCCCAGAAGTCCTCCAGGCTCCCCGGCCATTCTCATTGGTGCTGGTCTGGGTGGAGCCGGTCTCTATTACTACCTCGAACAACAGTCGAAACCCGCACCGAAGCCCAAGCCAACGAGGAGCGCGCTTGACCCCGAGAACTTCAAGGATTTCAAGCTCAAGAAAATTAAAGGTTACAACGACAACACCTCCGAGTACGCGCCTCTTTTCAGCCACACCACCCCTCTCTGATCCTCGCCCAGATTTATTTTCGAGCTTCCACCAGATGAAGCGTCGCTCCTCTCTGTCGCTTCGTTTGTCTATCTGAAGGCGTCAGATCCTGAGGCACTGAAAGGCCCCAATGGCAAGCCTGTCGTTCGCCCATACACCCCCATTTCGGATTCCGAGCAGCTCGGCGAGATCACTTTCCTTATCAAGAAGTACGAGACTGGCAATATGTCCAAGTACATCCACTCATTGAAGGTATGTGTGCCTCTGTCTTGCTTGACATTCTTGTCGACTCCTCTCCCCCGGAGCGCTACGGAAATCCAGCATCAATTGCGAACCTTACTTACTCACAATCCCTGGTGCGCACTTTAGGAGGGCGACACCATCGCTATCAAGGGTCCCCTTGCCAAGTTCCCTTACAAAGGTATTTCTTGACCTTTTGCCGAGTGATCCGTTCATGAAAGAGCTCAACACCTTCGGTTGCAGAGAATGAGTTCGATCACATTGCCCTCATTGGCGGTGGTAGTGGAATGTGCGTTTCGTGTGCTTCTCATACTCTCACGACTGCTATTAACATTCTCATGTGTTCCGTCAACTCTAATCTCGTCTTGATCTATATATCCCGTGTTATAGCACTCCCCTCTATCAAATCCTTACTCATGCTCTCGACTCGCCAAATAACAAGACTAAGTTCACCTTAATCTTTTCTAACGTCGCCGAAAAGGATATTCTCCTCCGAGAAGAACTCGAAGCTCTCAAAAAGAAGCACGCCGACAAACTCGATCTAGTCTACTACCTCGATAAACCAAGTGAGAACTGGAAAGGTCAGCATCAAAACCCCCAACCCAGATATGACGTCGTCTTGCGTCGTCTATGATATTACACCTATTAACAGATTCTCAATTTGTTCGCTTTTCGGATTGGTTTATTTTTAGGTGGCACTGGCTACATCACAGCCGATGTCATTAAGAAATATGTTCCTTCTCCCGAATTGAAGGAGAAGCTCAAGGTCTTTATTTGTGGACCTCCGCCTCAGGTTGCTTCCATTGCTGGGAAGAAGGATGGATTTAAACAGGGCGAGTTGGGCGGTATCATGAAGGAGTTGGGATACAATGGGGATCAGGTGTGTCATTCAGCTTGTTGATCGGGTTCGACTTGGCTAACCGGTTTATAGGTTTACAAGTTCTGAGGATACCTTCGATACCAATAGAGTCCTCTTATTGAATGGGTTGGATGTACAACGGCCTCCAACAGGCCCATATATCCCAAGTGCTGTATTTATGGAAATCATTGAATGAATAATCATTGCCTAGCCGGTTGATCTGCCTCTATAGGTCGGAGGTCGATTTGTCAAATCCTGTGGAACCACCACAAGTATCAAAAACATCTAATCCACGAGCTGAACAGCAACGGTATTCGTCTCCAAAATAGCCGCAGGCCCAGCCTAAAAAAGCCACCAAAACGTCAACGCCATTCTTTTCAACAGCCCATCGCAGACACTTACGCCGATTAAATGAAATCTCGTCTCAATAATCTGAGCAGGAGCTGGATCCTCGAAACTATAGTCCGGAATCGTGACCGTAATATTCTCGTATGGTTCTCCCGGTGTATCATGGAACGGAGCATCAAGTTTTCCGATGTAGAGAATATCTCCTAGTTGATTTGTTGCACTTGGACAGGGGGAGGAGGTACCGCAGTATTGGAAGGATAGGACTAGTCCGACTTCGATTGAACCCATCATGCTGTCCTGTTAGCAATTCGAATTTCGAGGAAAGAAGACTTTGGTAAGTGAGGGTGGAGGATGGAGATGGATGGGACGGACCTTTTTGGTGATTTGGACGGTGATATTTGAGCCTTTGGAGACTTGTGTACCGGCTGTTGGGAGAGTGATGAACGTTGCTTGGGCAGCGACGGACGATGCGAATGCGAGGAGTGGGAGGGCGAAAGAAGCGAATTTCATCGTTACGGTGGTACCGGTGAGCCGTCAAAGTCTATGAGCTTCAGAGGAATGAAACCTTTGTTCTACCCTTTTCTTCTTAGTTCGTTTGCTTTAATACTTCGACGATCGACGAAGTGGATCTTCTGTCATCTCTCATGTCCTTCCACAGACGCACAAACGCAAGCACGCGACTCAACTCAATGTCGCCCTGAACAAAAAAGGACAAAAATAACAAGGGCATTCTTGGCCGCTTTTACGTTTATTTATAACTCGTCGATGAGTGTATCCATTGCGATGTCAGAATGACCTTTTGTGATTCTCAGGAACGTAGATGGGTATCATGGATTGCTAATGCTCTTCTACCCTCGATGAATGTGGCCTGCGTGATCAGGTTAAGCGAGTATTAAAATATTGTGAAAAGGCGGGTTGGTGTCGCCGTGCGTGTAAGGATCTAGGTCCGGAGCTTTTCTGCTTGAAGAATGGGACGTAGGACGGGAGATACGGAGACCGGGTATGAATGTTTGCCTTTTCGGTGGGTTTTCGCGTTTTTGACTTTAATCTCCCTCTGATGTCAAGATGTGGTATTTTCCTGCTTGCAGTCGTTGATATTCATCGAGCGTTTCAAGGAGTTATTAAGCCTCATTCTCATGGCTTAGTGAAGCCCGCCATATTCTGGGAGTTGTCACCGATGTAAAAAAAAATAACATTCAAGTTCTACTCCATTGTGTCCGTTTGAGCACTAAATAAGATTGTCCAAAAAGCTGACTGCAATATCCCCCTTCAACTAGTTCACAACCATCTGGAGATCAAGGGTATTCGTCTCCAAATTAGCAGCAGGACCAGCCTATGAAACAAAGCCCAATCAACACTCAGCACACTCATCCAAAAGAAAGGAAGCAGGCTTACCCCGATCAAGTGGAACCTCGTTTCGACGAGACGAGCAGGTGCAGTAGTAAAGTCGAAATCAGGGATCGTAACGGTGATGTTATCCCACATCTGTCCATTCTTGAAACCATCTTGAGTCCATTTGCCTGTATAGAGGATAAACCCGAGCTGGTTGACCGGGTCAGGGCATGGGGCTGGGTTGCAGTATTGTAAAGAGAGGACGAGGCCGACTTCGGTTGAACCTTGCAAGCCGTTCTGTGATGATACCACGGTGAGTGTGCGCCACAATGGAATACAGGGACAAGAAGAAGACGAAAGCCTGCTGCTTGTGAGCTGAGAGGGGACGTACATATTTCACGATCGAAACATCCAGCGACTGGCCTGGACTGATTTGTGTACCAGGTGGAGGGACACCGATGTGTGATGCCTGGGCGGCGACAGAGCTGACAAAGGCGAGAAGGGGGAGAACAGCAGATGCGAACTTCATTTCTTTCTTTCAAAAGCGTGGTTAGCTAGGCTAGGCTGGAATGAACGGACAAGGTAGATTGCTTACTGTCATGCCCCCCTTTTATGTGTTCAACCCCGACTTTTAGTGTGAATTTGAAGTTTACGTACTAACATCGCCCCCAGATGCGCTATCAATGAAAAGGAGGTGAAGGTTTCCGTTTCGGGCCGTTGTTCTGGCGCTGATACTGATCCATTCCTTTGCTATGTTCTGATCCTTGTAGCTGGCTTGCGCAATCCTTGAAGGGGAACCGGCAGCACGACGAATGAGGATACCATGAACCCGTACTCCAGGGTCACGACATGCATTTCAGAGTCCACTCGAGTTCACTCAATTCACAACATTTCAGTGACGTAGGACGCAGAGCCACTCCTTCGGTAATGAGTAGCCAGTCAACTCTAGCAGCATAGAATGAGGTGCATCAAAGTGAAATCTCACTTATTTCGGCCACTGGTATGCCCGCGAAAGTAAGTAGATACAACTGATGACTCGCTTTTAGTCCACAATGTCCATATTAACATAAATCGTCTCAAAGCATTCAGTAACAACACTTGACTGGCATTAAACAATCTGAACAGCAACTGTATTCGTCTCCAGTATGGCGGCAGGCCCAGCCTAAGAATCATGATAATTATTGACATCAATAGGTCGCCTCGACGAATCAAACACTTACACCAATTAAATGGAACCTGTTTTCAACAATTTGTGCCGGTATCGGATTAGTGAAGGTTTCATTAGGGATCGTAACCGTGATGTTGTCCCATATCTCTCCTTGCCCAAGATTTTGACCTGTCTGTGTCCATTTTCCGGTGTACAGAATAAACCCAAGGTCATCGACTGGGTCAGGACAATTGCCTGCAGAGGTGCATGTTTGCAAGGACAGTACTAGCCCAACTTCAATCGAGCCCTGTATGCTAACCTATGGTCGAAATTCAAAATCAAAATCGTTGTAAGCTTACGCCACAAGCGATTCGAAGCCACAAGGATAGCCATCGCTGGATGTCTGCGAAGGCTCTGCGACCCGTCGATTCGAAAGAACATACGTCTTTAACAATCTGGACGGACAAGGGATGTCCTGGCCGGATCCGTGTACCGGCTGTTGGATAACCAATATGTGACGCCTGAGCAGCGACAGAGGTGACAAAGGCGAAGAGGGGAAGGGCAATAGATGCAAACTTCATGTCTGTCTCAGATGGTTTGAAGCTTGGAGAGTATCGAATACCACAAACCGGTGTTGACTGCAGCCTTTATATACATACTCGCCACTGCGACTTTATTTGCCCCTAACATCGGTGCGAAATACAGTTTGAAGCCGAAGGACTATGGACGAAACAAGGGCGAAATGTGGGTATTCCAGGCCGTTGTTCTATTTTTAATACTGGCGGTGGTATTTAATTCTATTTTTGTCCCTTCATTACCCTGCTTATCCCTGTAAGAGTCGTAGCTTTGGAACGATCCTCAGCTCAGGTCTCATGCCTCAGGAACGGAGATTTATACCATTGCAATGACTGCACCGCCTTTTAAATTAATTGATGTTTGAGAGCTGATTGGCGACTTTCCCTCAATGGAGAACCGGGTTGGTGTTGCTCTGATTTGGAGCTTTACGTTGTCCAGAACGGAACGAACGCTCTATAGGCGCTTAATTGCCTCCTGTTCTATCAGATTCCATTAGTATTTGACAGCCTCTGTGAACCTCTTGACATTCATCGAGTTTCAAGGGGAAGAAGTTAGGCTCGGTCTTCTACGGGAAACAAAGCACCTAGGTGCGTGCTGCTGGGCTTAGGGCGGAATATGACAAGTTCCTGGTAAGTTCCTGGTCTGGTATTGAGACTGAGAAGAAATGAGAAGAGAACGATACAAGAAAACCCTCAATCATGAATATTACAGAGTCCACTAGAGCCACAGTTATCCTGTTATTCTACAGGTAATCATCAACTCAATTTGCATTTACTTAGTTCTTGAGTTGAACAGCAACAGTATTAGTTTCCAAAACGGCCGCAGGCCCGCCCTGTTCGAAAGATGGGATCAGTCTCATGCCCACAACCGTTCTGAGAAATGTCCTTACCCCGATCAAATGGAATCTATTCTCAATGATCTGAGCGGGACCCGGATTCCAGAAGCTATAGTCCGGGATTGTGATGGTGAAGTTCTGGTATGGCTCCCCAGGAATCTCGTGAAACTTTGCATTGAGTTTTCCGACATATAAGACGTTCCCAAGATCAAATGTCGGATTGGGGCATGGATCGGGGGGAGGACAATATTGAAAGGAGAGAACAAGGCCAACTTCAATAGAGCCCTCGATGCTATTCTATAATAACAGTGAGTAAGCGCCACAAGTGATCAGCAAGACCACAGTCGTCACCATCACTAAGGAGAGCTCTTACTTACAGGCTTGACGACCTGTACTTTTACTTTCTTCCCTTTATGGACGATGCTGCCGGCTTTTGGAAGACCAATATGTGACGCTTGAGCAGCGACAGAAGCGACGAAAGCTAGCAGAGGAAGAGCAAGAGAAGTGAGCTTCATTCTTTAAGCTGAGGCAAACTAGACTCGGAAGATGCAGTCCAGGGAATGGTGGTCGGGCAGTTTGTTGAGCCCTTAAATATGCTCTTGAAGAACTCATTGCTGAGATTTGATGTTCTCAAAGAATGCAGGAGAAGACAGACATACAGGATGAGCTGATAGTATGGCGATTTTTGGCCGTTGACATATTTTTATATTGACTCCTGTATGGCCGATGAGTACCTTGATCAGTCTGCCTCGCAAAAGCCATGTCACCTTGCTCCAGCAAGGTCACTCCCTGTTCGAGTAATGAACCCTGCAACAAATACGTCCAAACAGAGTACCCGGATAGCTTCAGTCGAATTACGCGTGACCAACCCCCTCCATTCGCCATCGGCCTGCAGTCGAACTCAAAATGTTACCACTAATAACACCCTCCTCAATGTCACCATAAAATATATAGGACGAAAGGTTCCCCGCAAACTGGAGATTTCTGGTTGTACTATTCTCGTACTCAGCATCGAATCGCGGTCCGAAGTCTTGGCGGTAAGATGAGGAGGGTGCACAAAATGCTGTTGCCAGTGGACGCCAGGAGATTTGAATGCGGGAGAGGTCGAATTAAGAACGGCCGAGGCTAGGGACTGTGAACGGGTCAACATGGCATTTGCGCTGGATCCATCGGGTCGATCCGGTCGAGTCGCCATCCTCAGGAAGGCCAATCCGTAGTCCGTCTGCTCTCGCAATCACTCTGTAAGTTGGTTCTGACCATGCACTCTGAAAATTCCGGGCTCCCCTTTCGGTGCATCTCCGGTAATGCACTTGATAGGTTGACAACCTTTTCCGCAAGGTTGGCATGTCATGATATCTACAGAGGTGCGTTTTCTCGTTATGGTGTAGTGTGCAATGCTCGTTGCTGATGCATTCCCCAATAACACCGATAACAGTTTGCCACAACAATTACTAACGACACGGGTCAACCTTTGACTATCGACGAGTATCGGACGTTGCTCCCAGGTGCGGTGGTCGTCCTAGCCCGCACCGTGCAGGCTCGTTTTGTTTGCCGCCGTCCGCGGGGGCACCTTTGGGTTCGCTTCAGAGTCCTCATCAGGAGGTTTACACTTGTTGTAATGAAAGCTGCGAAAGCTCACTCGGGTGGTTTTGAGTAGAGTATTTACTAGTAAATCGTGAATGTCATTCGCTTTTTTTTCTCTGGTATTGTTTATCCTCTAAGCTCTCAAATGCTGGAGCAAGGTGGTAGCCATGGTCCCGCCACGGGCCATGGCGTCTAGTATGTATGAAAGGTAGGATAACGCCCCTCAGGAACGCAGATGCTTATCCTGCTTCAATGGAGTGACGTCTTCCCTTGGCACAACGCCCCAGGTTGCTACTTTGGATGGTCAAATGAGCATACTATGCCAGTGGAAACGACTCGGACCTTTCCTTCGGTGGGGTTCACTATGGGAATCCGACTTATAGCTCTCTCGCGAGAAAGACCAACGTGAGTCGTGACGGCCATTTAGCGCAACGGACCGTCCCGAATGAAAAATTGAATGTCTTCCTTTCTCGACCACGACCTTGACCAAAACGGTATTAGTAACGTAAACACCGACAGGCCCTTCCGGCGCAGGCTTTGTGATCAATCGACCCCCATGGTGATATTCATCATCAACATTCGAGCAGTGATGAAGGATGAAGTGTGGGGGCGTCCGAAATTAACGGCGTAGTTTTCATTCAGATCCGAATACTTAGTAGAAAAGCTGACAAGGTAGAAGGCCAGGTCATATGATGACATTATAGGAGAAAGGCATCTAAGAGTTTTCATCCAACGAAACTCAGGTCTAGCAAAGTGCATAAATAACGGACGCCTCACGGCACTCAGATGCATCCATGTTCAGCGACAGTCGCAGAAAGTCAAGGAATTAGCATTCAAGCTGCGAGCTCGACCTCTACAACATTAGTCTCCAAAACGGCACTGGGGCCTGCCTGTTTAGCAGAAAATCAGTCATGATATCCACCCGGAAATGAAATGCGGCATACTCCGATGAGATGTAACCTGTTGGAAATGAACTGCGCCTTCCCAGCTGGAAGGAAATCGAAGTCGGGGACCGTAAGCGTGAAATTCTCGTATGGGTTGCCCGGGATTTCATGAAGCTGGGGATTGTAGGCGCCAGTATACAGAACCGTGCCAAGCTGATTAACCGGGCTCGGACAAGTGCCGTCGGGGCAAGTCTGGAAGGAAAGCGCAAGGCCAACTTCGCGCGAACCTTGGATGCTATTCTGTGGACCAAATGAGCCGTGTTTCCGTAGAACGCCAACACCGATAAATGCCACTCACAGGGCGCACGAGCTGAAGGACGACATTTTGTCCCCTACTCACGCTCGTACCACTTGTGGGAGATCGAATATACGACCTTTGTGCGCTAACCGAGGTTACTAAAGCGAGGACCGGCGCCCAAAGTAGAGTTGACGTGAATTTCATTGTGAGTGGAGGATGGTGAGGTAGGGAGATGATACGATATTATTGAGGCCTTAAATATCCGACGAGCATTTGGTTTTGGCGCTAGAACTTCTAACGGGGAATGATTTGCATCATTGATTCCGAATCTGATTCAGAAGGGGAGTTCTCGCCGTGAAGCGGGGTGAACCGATTTTCGTTTGCATTGGAGAATGACGGTAGGTGTCCACTCTCTTTGGATCTTTGCCAAGCCAAGATAATTATCAGATTGATTCCAATCATTTCGTCGAAGGCGACCACTGGCTTCAACTTTGTTTTCTGTAAGCCGAAGCGCAAATTCGTATGTTCACATACATTATGTGGACGTGGAAGAAGTTAGTCAATCGCGAAGACAGAACTCCCAGGTTCTGTCTTCGCCTCCTTCTCCTGTTTTCCCTGCACCATGAGCACGCTCCCCCTTAGTCATGCGGTGTTCATAGCCCGCCCACAGATCGCGATGGAAGACGAAGGAACGAAGTTGTGTATAAGGTGGATTCGGATGTTTGTTGGCTGACGTGGGTTGTGGTGGTTTCTTCGCAAGCCGTGGAAGGCCCCTTGATGGGCAGAGACAGCGTATTGAGTCAAAGTGTCAGGAGAACCTACAATGAGATACTTACCAGAGGGTATATGGAGGGACATTCCGCAGGGTAATGAGGATCGTTCCTCTGGCTGCAACCGGCGTACTGGCTCTGTTCGAAGGTTCATCAGAATCAGGATCCATTTCATCTTCATCGACTTCCGTAGCTTTCTTGCGCTTGGGCTTGTGTACCAAAGGAACTGGACCACTTTTCAGAAATTTAGAGGCTGATCTTAGGAAGTCCAGTATCAGTACTTGATTAGAGAGGATGTTGCGATCCTGATCCGTTATGCCTTTACCTATGAAGCCAGAGCAGGACCAGCTGAGAATTTGCTGCTTTCAGCAAAAATTGACAAGCAATACTCACCAGCATGGGGAAAATTCCAAACAATGCGATCCCACTTTCTTCCTTTGAATCCCGGAACTTTCTCCAACTTCGTCGCATCAACACGGAAGAGAACTTCAGCACCCCGAGATCTGAGTTCCATCACAATCTCCTCAGCCTCAGGATATTTATCGTAGCATTCTTGCTCAGCATCGTAGGCTGTGGCGGTTACATTTGTGGGGGGTAAATTCTCGAGTCCAGACGGTGGTTGGACGATTAGAGCTCGTGCAAACGAGAAATTGCCTTCACCAACAAGAAGAATCTTGTCCGTAGGCTGAAAGGGAATCGTTGGTCGTTGATTAGATAGAGGTGCTTCTTTGCCCTTTGGTTTAGATTTTGAGCTATTGCTGATTGGCTCGGTTTGAGGTTTCTTGCCCTTCAGTGAAATGGCGTGAGCAGCTGCCTGCGCCTTCTCTTTAGCTTTAAGCCTGGATTGTTGAGATTTGAGCGCAGCTTTCAGACCTTTACCCATGGGCAAAGCAAGATATGGTTAGAACTTTCAACTCGGCAGTACGGGCTGAGATTATCCCCAGTTATTTGTCTGTGTTGTTTTCGGGAGGCTCTAGGTAGCCAATCAGCCGCACGGGATATTCCACGCCCACGCGAGTGATATATGTGGAAGTGCCACGTCCACTATTCAGAAATCGTATACTCGTCATAAACCCCATTGTACCTTCCTACACCCGACCACTACCTCATTTCATTCCCATTTGTCGTTCCTTCACTTATTTATCATCATGGTGCGCGCAAATACCAGTACTTCTATGCCTTTCATACCGATCATCAGATAGCCCACCCAATTCGAAATGCGCCAGAAGAACGAGAAGTTCGCCAAGGACACTCGTGAAGGCAAAAAGGCCACGCATCTGTCGCGACAACAGAAGATTGCGAAAAGCAGCCCCGTAAACCTCTGGGCACTCGGTATCATCTGTTTTGTAGTCATTGGCGGAGGTATGTCTTCACACACTACCCCCACGACACATGAAGCTCATCGGTTCTGTTCTGCAGTGGTGTTCGAGCTGGTTAGGATAGTCTTCCTATAAACATGCCCACCCACTTTGATCAAAACTCTGGCATCGTGCCGTGCATCACTCTCAGCTTGTTTGCCTTGTACATCACACACTATTTGCTTTGCACTGTTCTCGATTTGAAGATTTGAAATGGATATATTGGTAGAGACCAAGCATATTATACCCAAGAATGACTGATCCGAAAGTCTAATCATCGGCCCCAGAAACACTAGCAGCAGCACTAACACTCATGCTCTGCGTTCCACTGCCTCCACTGGCAACACTCTTCCCTTTATCTTCCGCCGCACCACCATCTTTCTCAGCAGTTGGCTTCTCTTGCTTATCGCCTTGCTCAGTGGCATCGTCCATCTTATCACCCTCTGTCTGGCCGCTAGGTTCCGCCTCTTCGGCAATCATATCCACGTCCATGGCATCAGCTTCAAGTTCGCGTTCGTCAATCTTGACTTCGTCGCCTGCCCAGACGCGCATCGTGGGCTGCCAGACCATGACAACGTTATCCTCAGATGTTGAGGCAGCAGTCCAGTTCTCCCCTTCGCCTGGTGCCCAGCAGAAGTCAGTCGGACGAGCAGTGTGACCTAGTTAACCACAAGTCAATAATTTATGATTCTCGATGGGAGCCAAGCCACTTACCACCATGAACGAAGAGCAATTCCGGGGGACCATCTTCTTGGTCGTCTGGCGTTTGCTCTTGGCCTATGAGAGACAGGTCCCAGATGTTGATACGACGGTCACTCGAAGCGGAAGCAAAGATTGTAGGATTGTGAGGTGACCAGGCGAGATGGAGAACCTCATCAGTGTGTGATTCGAAGATATGAAGCTTCTTGGTAGGAACTCGGATATCATGGAGAGCAATTGTCTATATGGATTGATAAATAAAGATTGTCCTCTAAAACGAATGATCTTGTGCTCTGACCTTGTCGGCGCTGCCAGTGATTATTAGATGATCACTGGCAGGACTGAATGAAACTGCGAGAATTTCTCTATCGTGTGCTTGAATGGATTGAGCCGGGTCGGCCTTGGTTCGTGTGTCCCAACTATGCCATATGAGTAAACAAGGAGAAACGCGGGTGCAACAACGTACAGCATAAGCATTTTATCATCTCCCACACTAGCGAAAAGGTCCTCTTGCGTTGAATGCCAATCGACATCCTATCCATCGTTGTTCAGTCTGATAATGCATTTTACGTGCCGAGGATAAGGAAGACGCACCCCGACAACAGAGGTATGGCCTCGGAAGATGTTAACAGGTTCGAGTGAGGCGTTGCCCTTCATATACCCGTTGATATCCCTTCTCAACTAGATTAGCATATTAAGTCAGAGGCAGAGGGCGAACGTACCAAAGGCAGACAGTCATGTCTTCCGAAGCTCCCAGAATGCGGCCAGTTTTTGTAGGACTCCATGCGAGACCATAGCTGTAAACGACATCAGTCCAACGTCTACGGTTCGAGCACAAATGGGCAAAAACACAAACTCACCCTTCTCTCTGCTGCCCAATCAATCTAATGTCAGGCTTACATTCGCCACCCCTCTCCGGTTCGCTTGAATGCTTCGTTCGGTCGAACACGAAGACCTCGCCTGTCACAGCTTTCGTCGCAATCAAATCTGGATTTTGTGGCATGTAACGCGCTCGGTTGGCCTCCCCTGCATGATTTATCCTCTGAATAACTTGGATTCTCGGTGCCGGGGGAATGGTGTGACCACCGAGCTCTTTTCGCTCGTCGTCGTAGTCTCCTCGGTCGAGTTTGTCGGCGCCTGTGGATGGATGTCCGCGTTTGGGTATTTGAACTTGGGCAATTTGGAGGTAGTCTTGTGCTTGGCCGGAGGTGTGAGTACCAAGGAGGAGACGATGAGTTGTATAGGGCTTGTTTTCATTTCTTTTCGGAGGGTAAGTGTCGAGGTTGGTAAGTAGGCGATAGCGAGGACTAGAGAAGGTGACTTACAGTTCTTTGTCCGGGAACCATTGGCAAGTTAGACTTGGCCAGTCGAGCGCGTGAGTTATCACCACGTCGTACAGGTATGGAGCATTCTTCTTCCTGAAAAGGTTTAATAAGTCGTGCCAGTCGGGTAATTGTAGAGTGTCTCAATCCACACCAGACTTTATACTCCTGTACTCAGGTTCAGCGCCTGCGCTTTACACTCAGTTGAGAGAACGTACCTCATTGATTAGTTTATTTTCTTCCTCGGCAGCCAGGTCATCTTCAACTTCTTCTACTTGAGGTTTCATGACTGAGAGAATAATTCAAGCGGCGGCAAGTGACAGTTGGGCACAAACGATTTGAATGGAAATAAAGACGCGACGCGTATTTCCCACGTCTCTTCCTCTCCTTGCCCAATGTCCATCACTCCTGTACTCCTGTCTCAAGCCGGTCAGCCTTCGAAATCTCAGCTTCGCTCGCATCGCTTCCCCTACAGACATCATTCGATTGCGTCCTTCTCAATGATCTTTGCTCAAGTTTTACTGCCTGCGAATTATATTGTGAATGCAGATCACCGAGATCACAATCCTTCACACTTGAACAGCCAAGAGATTGATGAATTGTGATTAATTCGACCATAATCCGGTGGTAAATGATCACTAGTCTGTTCTATTGCCCAGCAACGATCTCAAAAAAGGCGCTCAGAGTATCTCGTGAGGACTTCAACATCGAGTACGAGTTTTCGGCTGATATTGCAATTTCTTGTGGCATTTGCCCTACGATTCCTTCCTGCACAATAATTGTTGGGGTCACTCAAACACAAAGCAGTAAGACTGAGCACTATAGATGGAGGATCTACGGCCCGTGGTTATTGACTGACTGAGTGGTCGCGTTTGGAGCTCAACTCAGGTCTCCTTCCCCGACCCGAATCAGTGAGGCTGTGAAAACGTCTATTTTCACTCGTGTGTTTCGCAGAAAACGGCTATTTTTCACTCCATCTATCAGGTTGTCATCTATCGCCCTTCTTTTGACATAATCGACCCATGAATCTGTCGAGGACTTGATGGTTTCTTTGACGAGGTTCACATAAACAAGTATTTCTTACTGATTTCCGAACCCTCCCATCTGTCACCCACACTCCCTTGCTTTTGACTCTCCGTCACGATTTCTAACTTATATACCCCTTCTAATTCATTTTAACTGATCTGGCCTCTGGCAAGGCCTCTTCAATTTTCGTGAGTGCAGGTAGTACTCCTCAGGCTTTCTGTGAACACTGATTAGACTCGTATCAGTAGATTAAATCTCAGTTCTTTGCGACAAATTTCTTTCCTAAAAATTGAATACAAGGCATTCATATGATGTACCATGCTCCCTCCTCCCCGATTGCCCAGCCACCATGCACCAGCGATGTTTTTCCTTATCTTGGGCATGATCTATCCAAATATCCATCACCGACAGCCGCTCCTCACAACCCAATTCCTCAACAAACAACTGCTGTTGTGGCATACCCTATTTCTGAGCCTCTGAGCAATCATCAGTCCGCAAATCAACCTGACGCCACACCGACGTCCTCTTYCAATACTTCTAACAATCAGCCGCTCGCTGATTTGGAGTAAGCCTCACGTTTTCCACCTGCTAGAGACTCTTGACGCTTACGCGGGCTACAGCCCTTCGATAACCAGCTCAAGTCCTGTTAGGGCAGTCAGTGGTAATGTAGCACCGACTGAAGTAAACGTTCCGACCGGCAAGCTACGGTTCACCACTAGAGTAGTGGAAACTACAATTGTGACCACGGGAGTATTTACAACTGATGTTACGACGACTCGGCCCAACGGTCAAGTAGTGACATCGGTTATAACCACCACCGGAGTACACACAATTGCTACTACGACTGAAGTGCCTACTCAAGTTGTAGTCCTGAGGTAAGCTACTCGTGCATATCGGGTTGACTAGGGCTGAAGCACGATCGAAAAGCCCAGACTCTGGACCTCCCAAGGCATTGGTCGGAGGCGTCATTGCAGCGACTACCGTCGTTATCCTCGCATTAGCGACATGCTTTATCCTTAGATATCGGCGCAAACGGTTTCAAAGAAGCAATGATCAGACCCCAAGTCCAGAACAGATCATGCCCGTTGAAGTAGAGGACAATCCTTCTTACCGCCCTCGCCCCTTCCTAGATCTAGAGGCAGCACAAAATAACATAATCGCGGAACCCAAGGTCAGGAACAAACTGCAAATATCAAATACCCTCCAGAGGGTACGGGAAGAGGACCCTTTCACAGATCCGGAGATCGTTGAAAATACACTAGTGCCCAATGAGCAACAGGATGATGTGGGGAGGGCACGGGATGCGCTAGATCGTTTACAGCAGCTGACTAGTCAGCTTGAAACTGAGCTAGAGCGGTTGAATAATTTGGCACAGCTGGGGCAGCTATCAGATGATGATCGGGGGCGGCTTGAAGAGATACGAAGGACTACTGGCTTGACTGTTCCTTTCAATATTCGAAGACAAGGTCACTTGTCGATGGACAGCAGTGGTACAACTATTTCTTCTATCCCACCTTCCTATCATTCGCATCCGGATAATTTATACCATGTAACCGTGTAGCCGTTCCGTAATCGTTGGATAAGGATTTGCTCGATACATAAAGCTACGACGCGGATTCATCATCCTTGTTCAATCAGCAACGATCTTGCAAAAAAACTCGGGCATTAGCGATATCGCAAGGCCACCAAGTGCCATGTGCGTAGCTCCTAGGTGGTCGTTCTTTTTACAGCCCCCGCTTCAAACAACAAAGGACATCGGGAGTACAGAGCGCCATTAAGCCATTGCACCATCATCTGCTTGACAGGTCAGGTTTGTGCTCTTCCCAGATCAAATAGCCTGTGTAATCGTAGCTCTTAGGCAGCATCTATCACCGTTGCAGGCTTCACACCCAAGTTGTACTCACACCCCTCGAGCATCTCTCAACCCAATCAACGCATGAATAGGTGACTCAAGTATTGATGGTTTCTCGCTTGGACTCAGCCGCATAAGTAGAGTCCCTTGTTGCTGACTTGATGCGTTTCCTCCCTTTGCCCGCACCCTCTTGTCTTGGACCCCTTTTTGCACGCCATTTTATACTTCATATAATTTATATTGACATTATTCAACCTCTGGAAAGGCTGTTGGGAATTTTGTTGGTGGAATACCTTTTAGACTTGATTGATACTGACCCACAATTCCTTAGCGGTTAACGGCAGCCGGACTATAGAACCATTCCTCAAATATACGCCACATTCCACAGTCATCTAGTTTCCTACTCTTGAGCCACAAAAACTTGTGCCTTCTGCAGGTTTTCCCTTTAGAATGAATCAACAGTCACCATGTACCAGCAATTGGCTGGCGGTCGTCTCCACGCGTGGTCTAGTGCCCGTTACTACGCCTAGATCATCAGTTTCTTACCCGACGACTAATGCTGCTGTTCCAACAGTAATGCCAGTGCCTGAGCCCATGCGGGATATTCAGCCTCTCGAGACCCAGGCTGTAACTACAGCACCCGCTCTCTCCATTATGTCGCTGGCTGACGTAAAGTAAGTAGCTGATCATGCAAGTTTTCTCCAGGAAATTCATGTTATGAACAGCCCCACAAGTACTAACGCCAGACCAGTCTGGGCATCTGCTAGTACTATGACGGAGGCAGATGTATCGGCGGGCAGGTTGCAGTCGACCATCGTTGGAGTTGAAATGACATACACCACCTCGGGAATGTACACAACCGATATAACGACCACTTTAGCCAATGGTCAAATCGCAACAAGACTTTTGACCACCTCGGGAACACGTACGATCACTGCAGTGACTGAGGTACCGACACAAATTGGGATCGTGAGGTATGCGTCTAATGTGTCATCACCTTCGAAGGTGACTGATCTTCGATAGTTCACATGAAGGACCACCCAAGGCACTCATTGGAGGTGTTATTGCAGTACTTTCCGTCGTTATACTCGCACTGGTCACATTTTGCGTGTTGTGGCGTAGGCGCAAGCGATTTCAAAGGAAGGCTGGTCGTGCCGCGATTTCCGAGGCATTCGCTTCCGTTGGATGGAAGACTAATCCTCGCTCCTCTCCTCAACACCGCGCACAGCTCCGTTCCCGTCCCTTCCTAGACTCGGAGGCAGCCCAAATCAATGTATCTCCAGAAAAAGCCAAGGAGAAAGCCTTGCCTTCACTCACTCCGGAACAGGAACAGGACCCCTTTAGAGATCCAGAGGTCATCGAAATCGTAGTGGTTGCCCCTGTTGAAGAACAAGACGATGTCCGGCGAGCACAAATTGCGCTGGACCGTTTACAGCAGTTGACGAGCCAGCTTGAGGCCGAGTTGGAGCAATTGAATGATCTGGCTCTCCGGGGACAACTGTCGGGGGAGAACCGAGTACGACTTGAGGAGATAAAGAGGACCATTGGTCAAACTGTACCAGTCAGTCTTCAGAGACAAGGCCACTTGTCGGTGGGAAGTAACGGTACAGCTATATCCTCGGTTCCGCCTTCCTATCACACCGATTGTGGTGATTGATGATCCGAGCTTGTTACGTCTTAATGGTCATATCTAGCTGTATCGTACTGGAAAAATAGATAAGTGAGCTTGGTCTGCAGCTGTTCATAAAAGCGTTAGTCTAAAGCCCTTTGAAGTTACAATTTGAAGTTCGGCGCAGGTGTGGGCAAGCCCTTTCTCACGCCTCATAATTAAAGCTCCGAGTCTTTCTGCGATCGCACTCAACCCGTACTTCATCATCTTCACTATTTCAAGCTACAACCTGTACCCGTCTAGTTTTGATGTCTTGCGAGTTTACATCTTGTGTTGCTCCCATGATGGTCAAACTACTAGGCAGAGAGGATTGATAACGCCACAAATAGCTGTCATCTTCGACTCGCCTGAGTCGAGTCTTGCTGTCTGCGTCGCTGAAGCCTTGTCGTGTGTCCTTCTTCCCGCCAGGATGCTTCTCTCATAAATGTTGGAGCTGTGAGCATCCCTGTTACAGCTGGAAAACTGGTATCCTGGTCGTTCAAAGTCTGCAAAGCTCAGCTATGTTCTTCGCCTTGATTTTGAAGAACCGACGCCCGATTTGTTGCCAAGGAAGCGGACCAAACGGAATAGCTGCACCATTAAGTCGTGAGCATCCCGCGATAAATTGCCTCACTATGTTTTGATTCGACTTCCAATATCATGAGAAGTGATCCTCCACAGCTTCCATTGCCAACGATATCAGATCGCTATTAACAACTTATCTGCTGAGTTGAGACTCGACTTATGATGATCATGGGAAGACGGTCTCCTCGGGCTCGAATGTTCATCAGGCGTTTATAAATGAGGTACAGGTCTCTACGCTGGCGTTTTGCGGCTTTGTTGACGATCTCATCTATTTATTTTTTCGCGTCTTTCTTTCATTTCGGCCTTTGTTTTTTTCATTTCGCTTTTTCTCTTTCGTCTGTAGTTGAACGCTAGGATGACTCCATTGGCAGGTTCCAATTTGCGTGCTACGGTAAGATCAATGTAATATCCTAATATATCTCTGACAGAAGACCTGAAATTCTCAGCCTTGCCTCGCTTTGTCCGCATACCCTTCGGAGACTTGGCTCACCTACGTAAAGCCTCAGACTCGATATCAAGAAAGAGCTGTTTCATCTACCTCATCGAACCTCCGCTCCACATTGTCCGCTCAAACGTTCGTAGTCTATCAACCCTATTATCCATCAAATTTACTTGCTAAAGTATCATTAGTCGAACGCATTCTGCTCCGAAAACAAATTTCATTTTCCCGGGAATCAAAGGACCGACGCTCTTTATTTTTCCAACGAGCCTGGACAATGCAAGCTCAGGGCCTACAGAAACTGTGACTCTGGGAACTACGGCTTCGGATCCTACAACCCGCGCTCCCAGTATACCCTCTCCATCGACCGACCCAGAGGTTAATTCAGTGTCACCGAGGTTTGCCCCTATTCGATCCTTGTATATGCGAAACCATAGTAATAAGCAATTCTCAATCTAGTTCGAAGGCTAATCTCACGAAGCCTCTGATTGCAAGTTTAGTCAGTGTGGCCGTTGCTCTCTTGATCGGCCTCGGGATATGTTTGTGGTTTAAGCGTAGACGCCGCAACATGAGAAGAGTAGTATCCATGATACCAGATCATGGAGATATCCTCTCTGAATCATCGGAAGATAGGACGATTGAAATTCGTCCATCGGCACCTTCGCATTCACCAGCTCGACCCTTCACAGAGGTGCAAAGGAATCCCCGGGCCGTTTCCACCAAGCGCATAGTCGAGAAACGAACCCGCACCCCTCTAATTTCTGAACCTGCAGGTACATATAGACGGGCAGACATTGAAGAGATTGGGCAACCGCCAAATCCTTTCGAAACCCCAGGGGAGGCGCTTGATCGGCTCCGCCACTTGACGACTCAACTTGAGACGGAGATCAACGGATTTAATGAGCCGGAAAGAGTGGGAAGGCTCACGAATGATGACCGGGCACGTCTTGACGAGATTGCACAAGCTACGGCGAGTGTTGCGGCGCGATTTGGTACCATGAACGGACATATTTCTACGAGTTCAAGCGGTAGTTCGACGAATCCTCCTTCGTATCATTCAAATGATGTAGATCAACGTACCGCATAGCTTTGTGTCGCGCTGATACAAAATAATTCTTCATCTTGCACGGTTTTGTACTGCCAGATGGAAAAAATATGATCAATCTTAATTGCTTGCAAGGAGGATATACGCCAACAAGTCTTTTTCCCATTGGGCGCCTAAATCTACATTGCGTCACAGATTTCCTTTCAGAGGGAAAGCGAAGAAACATTATGATGAATATTAATTGCTTGCAAGAGGAGGATATACGCCAACAACACATTCTGACGAGGAGACAGGTAAAGGAAGTAAATGTTTGCGATGCAGGAGGCAGGACTTTGCGATGCACGGGATCAAAATAAGTCTATTGGCTTGGGGGCGCGAAAACGAGAGTACGACTTGGAATTCGGACTCGTGGAGGCAAGGAAGGGGGAGGCGCGACATGGTTTTATGATGACTTTTCCCATTTCGCTATCAGTTTCTCTAGGTCGAATCTGGGGTCCTCGGGGTCGGTAACGACTGTTACAAGACGTGGCAGTCAGCACAAATAATCTGAAGGATATGGTTTGGAGAAACTCACCTGTGGTATCCTTCGCAGCGTCCTGCTTCCTCTTCCATGCCTCCTTGGCCTCAGCAATCAGGTGCTCCCGGTTATGAATGGCATGTTCAATTTGGTGTTTGTCGTGTGCGGCCTGTAGTGTTCGGCGGTGGTACCAGCCGTAGGCAATGCCCGAGAAGAGTGCCGTATACCGGACAACCTGCGGATTCACGCGAGTTAGACACTGAGTAGAACGCGAGCGGGACGAGACGTGCGTTGACTGTTGACGAGACCATAACTATGCTTGACCCGGCAGCACGAAGATGTGAGGGCAGGTATATGTGGGCCTCAGCACTGCTGGGTACATCGTTAGCAAGCGCGACGAGCAGGAGAGCGGCCGGTGGACTGACCTGAATTTTGGAGGAAGAGTGACGGAGGAACGCGACACGGAGAATTTCGGTAGCTGCTTAGTCAGCAGGGCTCTCGGCGGGAGGCGACTTGCTGGACTCGATGAGCGTCGTGTTCCAATTCGGTGTCGGACTCTTCTGTGGCGTGTGTCTCCAGAAATTGCCTTTCGCTTCATATGTCTGTTTTTCCAGATGTTTATATATTTTGTGGGAAGATATGTTTCACAGAAGGCAGCGGGGGTGGATCTAATGCAGCCCCTATATTCTATTTGAGGCACGTTCCATGACAGCGGGCTGGCGCTCTGCGCGACCTGTCCAGCGGCCAGCAGACGACAGAACATATCGACGGCAGTGGCTTGCAATTTCCCCGCCATATGATGTTTCGTGCCTCGCCTTGGGTGCCTTACCAACCTTCCCATCAATCCACCACCATGGACGACGACGTCGACATGGATGCTCCCTCCATATCCACCCTTCCTGAGGAAAAAACCCCTCCACCCACGTCTCGTCGCAAGGCAGATTCTCGCAAGAAGAAGCCGAAAGCAGCGGCGCCTGCAGCCCCTTTCAGTATCTCGTGGCGCAAATCCGGAACGCAGGCCTCTGACGGAGAGCCAGCGGAGGAGGGAGAGGATGAGGAGGATCAGCTTATAGACGACGAAGATGACGTTGCAACGCCTGCCCCTACTCCTGCCTCGACATCGGCCAAAACAACTGAGGCTGCTCCGAAGAAGAAGGCGCCGGCGAAGCGTAAAGCCCGCAAGGAGCCTGGGACCGAGGAGGAGGGTGCCAAAAAGCGAACAAAGAAAGACCCTTCTTCGAGCACAAAGCCTCGAAAGCCCTCAGGCTCCGAGCCGACGCCTTCAGAGTCTTTAGACGACGGAACAGATGCGGGGACCGGTGCCAATACCCCTACCATCAGCGTAATAGAGAGTGAACCTCTAGATAACAAGACTACCAAAAAGAAGAGTACTCCTCGAAAGACCGCGGCCAAAGCGGCCAAAGGGAAGTCTTCTGGGTGCGTATACGCCGCCGCCTTGTCTTCTCACCTGTCGGCTCACTCAGAGCTTAAATGACAGGCTTAAGATGGTCATCCCCGCTTTGTCTTCTCTTGCTGCACAAGACGATACCGCCAGCGTCATGAGTGAAGGAGGTACGCGCTTATTTCAGCCCTACTCTATCTTCAACTGAAAGAGATGCTACCAGGTGTTTCTGGTACCGCTGCTTCGTCCCCCGTTGCAATTGAAAAATCCCAGCCTGGCTCCCCAGAGCCAGAACCCATCGCTCCAAGCTCACCCGTAGCAGCACCAGCACCTCTCGCAGAAGAAACCAACCTCGAAAACGTTCCACTTCCTGTATACCCTCTCCCATCCAAACCCTTCCCTGTCCAACCACCACCCAAAATACCCACTGGATTTGCACCTCCAATTCCTCTCGACAAAAGCGGCAAAAAGGTCCGACACTGGCGAACAGCTAACCGCGAAATTCGTGGTATCGCCGGAGGTCGATGGTTTGCCCGTTCATGGGTAGGCGATAAAGACTCTGAATACGGTTCACTCCTCGCAGCCAAAGAACTCGAAAAGTCTAATGGGTTATTGGGTTTACCCAAACAATCGTCTCATTCTGCTTCGGCACCACCACTTGGTCGTGGATCTTCAAAGAAAACAAAGGGCGGAGCTACCTCTGTGAATCCTTCCGCTGCTCCTTCTAGGGATGCTTCGGTTGTTCCGCAGGATGCTCCACCTAGTGGTGCGAATACGACTGGTGCGACGAGCGTTAGTGTTAGCGCTAATGCGACTCCGATTCCGATTGCTACCAGTACGGTTAGGGCGCCGACGAAGATGAGGATTCAGCAGTTGCCCGAGGATTCTGAAGCTCAGTCAGATGCGGCTATGGATGTTGATCCTATACCCGCGCCGCTTTCGGAAGCTTGAGCTTGGGGTCGCCCTGGCTCGTCGGATTGTTTGCGGGTCTCTCTGATCCTCGTCTTCGGTCTGCTTCAGACTTCTTGGATGTGTTGTACTTTTTCTTAGATTTATTTTATTTTTGCCGTTGGTTTCTTGCTTTCGTGTTGCATCTCTAACTTCTATTGTTCTTGTGTATAGTGAATTCACCCTATAGCTACGTAGTCTGTATGTAATTTGCATCCTATCCTCTCAAGGTCCGGCGGTGCTCCACCTCGTGATTCTAAGCAGGGATAAGCCTTTTAGGCCGTGCCTATCGACGGCAGGGCTCCCAGAAGATAATTAGGTCTCCTAAAATCCAATGCCCAAAGGTGGCGGGAACCACGAGGCGTTGACTCTCCAGTCACTTTTTGTGACGATCGCGAGTCCTCGCGAGTCTTGTCTCTGAACCTCATCGCTTTATCGGTTGCCAGACCCAGCACCCGACTCTATCGTAATGGTTACTCTCGAGAAGCTCCCACGCGAAGTCATCATGATTATCGTGCAGTATGTGAGTGGATACCAAATAAAATCGGCATGCCAAACTTTCAGATCCTAAGTGCTCACATCTTGGCACTCAACGATAGCTCAGTAACGACCGAAAATGTCTACGAGAGCTACGCTTGACTTCCAAAGCTCTTAGTTACCCAGCTACATCAGCCTTATTCTCCTCCCTCTGGCAATCACCCACAAACCAAAATCAGAGAAAATGCTTTGCCATGATGAGAGACGTCAAAGCGGGGAGAACGAGTGTCTTCTCATATACCAAAAACTTCGTTCTCGCCATAGCCGGGAATTTGCCACAGAGTACTCTGAAGCCATGGTTTGCCTTTTGGAAAGTCCTGATCCCAGCTATGCCAAAACTACGAACTCTGCAGTGGGTCTCCTTGAATTTACTTCATGTCCTCATGTGAAAGCTTAATTCCCGGATCAGGTGGAGACATACACATAATACCCAGTATCCTATTGCTTGGGTCAATAATTTCGTCAAAATACTGGGCACGCAGAGCAACCTCAAACACCTGGCATTTACGATCACGTCTGTTCCTCTGCCAATCGACTTCTCTTTAGAACCTCTCTCTGCACTTGAGTCTATCGTTATTTTCTGGGAGACTGGCAAAGAAACAAAACCAGGCTTGGAACCGCTTGTGGAAGAAAGGAATACATTGATATCCCAGCTAGCAGCATTGTTGGGGCGATGTCCAGACCTTAAATGCTTCCGGTTCTTCGCTCCGAGTTATGAAAGGGGGTCGAGGGCGCCGATAACGATACTGAGATCTTTGTTGGGCGGACTTAATTCTCTTTCGAAACCACTCAGGATACAGGAGATTGTTGTTCAAAATGCCATCGTTGATCCAGAAGATATCCGGTTACATCTTCGTCACCTACATTTCCTTGAAGAGCTCTCAATTTACTCGAGATCTGATCTGTTGACACCTTCTCGTTTCGGGGAGATTTATTCGCTTCTCCGAGAAGCTGAGATACATCTCAAGTTTCTGAGACTCGACTCCTTTCAAATCCCTGGTGTTATGGAATGTATCGCTTCGTATCGAGGGTTGGAACAGCTCTCTATCAACTCCAACGATCATCTGGACGATTCTCCCCAGATCCTCGAGCGATTTATTTCTTCCTTCCATATGCATTGCCGGTCGTTGAAATTTCTGGGAATGAACATTCGCAGGGAATCGCCCTGGCCTTGTGCGATTGTGAAACATTTACGGTCTCATGCAGATGAGTACCCAGTATTACGAGAGCTGCAGTTGAGATTGTGTTTTACGCTGCATGATGTTCGTGATGAGAAAGACCAGCAACTGGTGCGTCTTTGTCTGTTTGCGTGCTTCATCCTGGGGTCTGATCATTCGAAAATCGGACTCTGTAGTGGGATTTGCTGGAGGCTGCTACAAGGCTTAGAGGACTTCGACGTCTTGAATGCTCTTTTGTCGAATGGAGAGCTTTGAGAGAACTGTCCACTGATACCTCAGATGATGATCTCATCGAACCCGAGGTTTATTACGACTCGCAATTCTATGTGTTCATGCAAGGCATCATTGAGCAATTTAAACAAACCCATCACCCATTTTTCGAGATCAAATTATGGAGATGAATCCGTAGTTTTGTGCAGTCTATCGATCGTATACTAGATTCACAGGCGCTCTATTTCGGCTTGATCTTAATTTTGAAAGAGTTTGATAACGAATTTCGGCTCGTGAGCTCGCTTAAAGCGTTCAACGATGCCTTTCATGAATGTATAAATCCGAGAAGGGTTGTTCACTCCCCGACGCAGCTCAATGTAGTCCTCCAGCTCACCGCTCCCAGTCTTATAGCGAATAGAAGGGCATTCCAGGACGCAAAGTGCTTGGAGCCGCATAGCTGTCTCCAATAACTCCGTCTGCATAACAGTGAACATCTGGAGCCTTTCATCAAAGCGAAGCATGGCATGACGTACTAAAATCTGACACTCTACAGTATTCGTATCGTCTAGGGTGACGCACAGGCGTATACGTAGGGTTTGCAATGCTACATACTGTTCAGCCTGAGATTGAAGATGCGCCACGATCCCCTGCGGCCAGGGAGATAACCTATCGACGTCGAATTCCAGCCATTTCAGTGTCTTGGAATGGTTCTGGAGAGAGGTGATGAACCCCCCAATGACAACAGGTGAGTCATCAGTACGATCGAGTTTTCGAACGATAAGTTTCTCCAGGCCCTGGTAGGAGGCAATGTACTGAGAAACGCCCGAATGCTGTAAATTTCCAACCAATAAATTCTTGATCTTGATATCGTTCCTCTGCAACGTAGCGCAAATATCACCGAAATGTGTGAATGCTGAGGGATTAGGGTCCGCCTCGAGCACAAGCTCCTCGAGGTGATGCAGATGATGCAAGTTAGAGCGGATATCGTCCACATGAACAATGACTTCCTTAGTAACTAGTCGGCGCAACTTCCGGGAGGGAGTTGACAACGTTCGCAGTCGATCTAACAACGATGCTAGGGTAATTGAGGTCAAAGCCCTTCGATGTGGGTTGTAGTCCGCTGAGAATGCGAAGCTTTGGAGAGTGGGACACCTCTCTAATAAGGCTGAGACTTGTGATATAAATTCAGTGCTCCGTCCCTGCCATCGGCGTTCTGCATCAGAGTCACCATTTAGTGCATCGTAGTTGATAGACCAGCGTATTTCAACCGTCGTGAGATTAGAAAGGGGTTCCAAAGAAAATCCAGAATACGGGGGAGCTGCTGCTATGCCGAGTTTAAGGTCGGTTAAAGTACTTCGCGTGCCTATATCTCGAACAAAGGTGTCCACCCAATGATCTGGATGACAATCAGCTGGGAGGTACCCCCAGCTTGTTCCGCCCAGTAAAGTGAGTACAGATAGGATTTATTCATCGATTTACTTACTGTAGAGACCTGATATTTGACATCTTCGGGAGCATGAGCTTCCAGAGCTCGACAAATGACTGTAGGTATGTGTCGTCGGAGGCGTCTACTGTCACTGCCAGATGTTTAGTGGATGAGAAAACATCTGTCACTCCCGCCTTCAAGTCCGAGGTTATGGCAAGACATCTTGAAAGTTGCGATAGCGATGGGCCATGAATTTCTTTGGCAAACAAGATCGGAACGATGAGGTCGTTAAAGGTCCTTGAGACAAGGCGCCAATCACGCAGCCAATTTCGACTCTCCTCCGAGAGCTGCGCAGTCGGGTCATTCAATTTGCTAGACGTTGATCAATTCAAGGTGTCCCACGCACGTTCTGGAAAACCTTCTGGAGGATCTCGTAGGGTAGTGATCTAAGGGACGTCATTCCAGCGGCCAGGTTTAGAGGTGAGAGGCTGGGGATCTAATCACTGAGTATCAACACCGTCTAGACAACAAACATCTGTAAACTTCCGAAATCTCTATCGAGCCCCAGTCACCAGCGGTGCTGAAAAGTTATCAAAACCATTCCAGCAGGCTCAATATTGGCGACTCACCTCACACACCAAGACTGCGGCATTCAAACCATCAACTCATAAAACACAAGGAGCCGAATTTGGGTTCTCTGTTCGTAATGACCACGTAAAAACAACGTAAAGTCTGCTAGCTTGGCGCTAACATTGGGCTTTATTAACTGCCCCATCCGGTTTCTTACTGCCCGCTCACTTTTCCCGCTCTGCCCTCATGTCAGAACCAGCCCTTGCTCCAGTCGAGGCTCTACCAGCCGAGTTGATCGAGCGAGTCCTCGATTTCGTCGACGACGACGAGTCGACTCTGCGAAGCTGTTCCGAGGCTCTTCCTTCTTTGAGAGAAGCTGCCATGCCCCGCCTATTGGCACGTGTCACCATCCATCCCGCCGAGCGATATTTCAGTTTCCCGTCCTCAGATCTGGTGCGACGTGTCGAGATTACGGGCGATCCGGACGCCATATTTCCCTGGACCCCCATGGCTTCGGACTTTCATTCCTTCCTCAAAGGACTCCCCCGGCTCAGGGATGTTGCGTTCACCAGATGCAATTTTTCCTACCTTCGGAATACGTCCACCGACGAGACTTTACATCGTTTCGAGGACTTGACTCAGGCACTTCAACGCCCGACTACCATCATTCTACGACAGACGGAGTATTTTCCCCTCCCCCTCCTTGCTGCCTGTCCCAACATCGAGGAGCTCCAGGTCATCAGCGAGAACAAACTCAGTGAATGGGTTCACAGACACGAGCACAAACTTAATCGACAATCTTCCTCAATGAAGATGCGTTCCATTGTCATCGCTGGCCACATAAACATCAAAGAATTGTGCATTTGGCTGTCAAGGAAGCTGGAAAACTGCCGATTCTCTGAATTACGCTCGTTACACCTATCCGATGCTGGATATCCGGACGAAGGTCTAGTACCCGCAATTGAAAAGGTTCTGCAACTCACAGGTGTCGGTCTCAAAGAATTAAGTGTCACAGTTACCACTACGAGTAAGTCATCATGTATTGATATAACGCTAGCTCAGTACCTGACGGACTACACAGATTTCATCCCAGAGTCCCATATCCTTCCGCGCAACTTGAAGTCTCTTGTCAATCTTGAGCGACTCTTCATAACGCAGACTAGTATGACAAGTGGCACTGGTCTGCATACCCATCGCCCAGTTATTTATTCCTTGCGGGGCTTGCCTCGACCGGATCTTCTTCGGCGTGTTCTCCTTGCATATCATATTTCCATCAAACCCGACCAATGCATCAGAGCTTCTCTAAACTCGCTACGATCATCCTTATTAGGCCCCTTAGATACAGCCTTGGTCACTCTTGGGCTTAGAACCTTGGATTTCTTCACCATTCGGCTTCATTTCTTATCTGAGCCTTCAGAGGTGTCCCGTACCCCGACTTGGATACATGTCCCTGAGGGTAGCTTCGAGTTCACTCCGCTGGGAGAGAGAAAAGTAGTCCCTGTGGTGGAGGTTTCAGATCATCGCCGATCTCGAATGGACTAATGTTGATAGTAGTAGATCTCTATTTCCTTCAAGCTGCGCCCGGCTTTCACTACTCATCGGATACTCAGTTATGTACCTAACGTAGATTGCTTCGTTAATGGGATAAACACTTTCCTCTATGCAAGCTGTTTGAGCTAAACTTTTATCGAGAATAAACACCAAGTAGCTGTTCACGCCGTGCTTTGCGGAGGTAAGACACAGGTGATGCTCAGCGCTCAATATTCATTTAAAAGCAACTTTTCAATCGCAGGACATACTATGTACCATTTCCAAACCACTTCACTTGGTTGATTTGATGCTTGAAATCGTCAAGCCAACACAAGGCCGGGGCATGTTCCTGAATTTGCCAGACGCTCTTGCCAAAGAGGACCGAACATAAATCAAGTAGATAAAGAGTTTTGTAAAAAGTGCAATGAAACTGAAAACCCCGTTATTCGGTCAGATACAAGGCGAATGACTTGGCATTAAGGTCCGTTTTCTGACATCATTTCTTCGCTGACTTGACGCACGACTCGTTGGGCCGTTGAACGGTCCGCCCTGTGCAGAAGATTAGGTCCCCTAAAAACCCAAAGTCCAAAGGTAGCGCCGGAAACCACGAGGCGTTGATCCTGTCACTTTCTCTATGCTTTGTGACGATCGCGAATCGCGTCTCTGCCCATCGATTTATCGGCTGTGAGTCGGACAGCACCTGACCGGATCACAATGGTGGCTCTCGACAAGCTCCCATGTGAAGTCCTCATGCATATCGTGCAGTATGTGAGTGGATACCAAACAAAATGACCTGCCACGTCAGATCCTCACATCTCAACGATAGCTCAGTAACGAACGAAAAAGTCTGAAAGAGCTACGCTTGACTTCAAAAGCCCTTACGGATCCAGCTACATCAATTCTATTCTACTCTCTGGCACAAACAATCTCAACGCAGGATCTTGAGAAATGCTCTGCCATGACGGAAGACCTCAAAGCGGGACGAACAAGTGTCTTCCACTATACAAAAAACTTCATTCTCGTTACAATTTTGATGGTGCCACAGACGATGAAAAACATTCTTGAGCCATGGTTTGAGCTTTGGCAGGTCCTGATCCCAGCTATGCCGAATCTACAAACTCTGAAGTGAGTCTCCTTGAGTATACTTCGTGTCCCCATGTCAGAGCTTAGTCCTTGGATTAGGTGGATCTATGGACCTTCTACTGATCATCCCATCGCCTGGGTCAACAATCTTGTCAAAGTACTGGGCGTGCAGCGCAACCTCAAACACACATATTTAAGCATAATTAATCTTCCGCCAGTCGAGTTCTCTTTAGGGCCTCTCTCCGCACTTCGGTCTATCAATGTCCGCTGGGGGATCGACGGAAAACCAATACACGACTCGGAACCGAATATAGAAGAAAGGTCGTTTATATCCCAATTGTCAGCACTATTGGGACGGTGTCCTGACCTTGAAAGCCTCCGGTTTTCCGTTTCGTGTCACCGTGACAAAGAGAGGTGGGGCGTGCCGAGTTCAACACTCAAATTGTTGTTAGGCGGATGGAGCGCACTCTCAAGACCACTCAGAATACGGGAGGCGGTTTTTGAAAACGTCACTGTTGATCCAGAGGATATCAGTTTACATCTTCGGCACCTGCATTATCTCGAAGAGCTCATAATTCACCCTGCCGAGTTATCGACGCCTACGCTCTTCGGGGAGGTTTATTCGCTTCTCCAAGAAGCGGAGATACATCTCAAAATTATGGATGTTGACTCCTTACAGAAACCTGGTGTTATCCAATATGTCGCCTCGTATCGAGGGTTGGAACGGCTCACTATCGACTCTAACGATCCTCTGGATGATTCTCCTCAGATCGTTGAGCGATTTGTTTCTTCCTTCCATATGCACTGTCAGTCGTTGAAATCTCTGCGGATGAAGATACGCAGGATATCACCCTGGCCTTCTGCGATCGTGGAACATCTATATTCTCATGCAGAGGAGTACATGACATTACGAGAATTGCATTTGAGATTGTGTTTTACTCAGGACGATCTTGATTTTATGAAAGGTGTCAGTCAGCCATTGGTATGTCTTTGTTGATTTGCGTGCTTCATCGCAAAATCTGATTACTTGAGAAATTGGATTCTGTAGAATGATTTGTTAGAGGCTGCTACACTACTGCCAGAACTTCAACGTCTTGAATGCTCTTTCGCCATATGCAAAACGGGGGAACCGGCCATCGATAATCCCATGACTGGACCCGTCATGGGACCCTCGAACGTCATTGTCTTCATGAAAAGTTGCATCGAGTACTTTAAAAATGTGCATGACCCAATTTTTGAGATCGAGCTCCTTGGAATAAACATGTAGTTTTGTGTACTCTATCGATTATTTGACTTGTTATGCATTGGATTCACGGGTGCTCCCTTACTTCTAATTGATCACGGATTTGCCTTAATAGCATGACCCCATCGGTTATATCCCATGAATATTGCATATAAAACGTGGTGGGCTTGCCTTGGTGTGGATGGCTCTTCAGTGCAACTAAGTAAATTATGTGAGCGGTATTTTGTTATTCCGCTATGTTGTCGAAGCCCTTGATGTTAGGCCTTGATTTGGAAAGAATATCATGAGTCGCTGACGGACGTGCTTCCAGACTTCTTCCAGACCTCCAGTGGCGCGATTGTTTAGCATCAACTCCGAAGGAACAGTGGCTCTCTACGTAGCCTCGGGACTCGAACCCTGACTTCTGTGCTCTGATCAAAATGCCACTTGCATCTGATGACCGGACTAATCACTTCTAAACAGGAATAGCACCTTTACACAATGCACCACGGGCACTTCCCAAGTCATTCCTCCTTTCTCCCGCCCTCACTGCATGTTTCTCACTGATATGCTGCGCCTTGATGACTTACCAGACGATGTTCTCGCAGAAATCATTGAAAGGGTAAGCTAGCTGCTGCGTCTCGGAATGGTGTGACAAGTTTTGAACCCCATCCTTGTTTAGCTGCAGGACGATCCTCAATCGCTTCGCGAAACACGCCTCACATCGAAACATTTCAACAGGCTTGTCGTTCCAGTCCTGTTCTCGACCATCGAACATGTCCCCTCTGAGTCCTACCGAGGACAGTTGAAATGCCTTGACATGATCTCGGACTTGAGAGCAGGAAAGAAATATATTTTCTCGGTCACCAGACAGCTTGTGCTTCGCCTTGATACGGAGCTCTTGTATTCATCGTTCCAGGAGAGCTTAGGGCCATGGTTCGAACTTTGGGATATTATGCTCCCGACCATGAAAAGCTTGCGATCTCTTCAGTCAGTCACTCCAACATACTCTACACTCTAGCTGTGCCTAACCTGTATTGTTCGGCTAGCTGGACCTACCGTCCGTCTGATACCTACTCTACCGGATGGGTCAATGGTTTCCTCCGAACCTTAGGGGCGCAAAACACCCTAGTGGACTTGACCCTCGTGCTTCAGGGTGCTCCTCCATCTCTTGAGCTCTCTTTACAGCCCATTTCCAATCTTCAAACGATTTCCATTCACTGGGAGATCTTCGAGGGATCAAGCCCCGGTTCCATATTCCAGCAGAGGAAAGCTGCGTTCATTTCACAACTTGCGGGCCTCCTGGGACGGTGCCCTGGCCTCCGAAGCTTGACGTTTGTCGCATCACGCTTCTTGTACCCCGTTACGGATTCTGTTCCACGGATCACGTTTGGAGCACTGATGCACGGAGTTCGTCCTCCCACACAACCTCTCAGGTTGCGTCGGCTGAATGTTGAGGGTGCCATTGTTGATCCGGAGGATATACGGTTCCACTTGGGTCACTTACAGAACCTTGAACAGCTTTCGATCGCCTTTGACCCTAGTCCTTCGGCATCTACTCAATTTGGTGAAATTTGTTCTATTTTGCAGGTTGGAGATATTCACCTCAAGAGCATGTCTGTTGCGACTCCAGGCCATCCTGGTGTCTCTTCCTACATTTCCTCCTATTGCGGACTAGAGAAACTCGTTCTCAACTCGCTTTATAGCTCTGACGATTCTCCCGCGTTTATTGAACCATTCATTTCTGCCTTCCATGGTCACTGCCAAACCATGAAAGTGTTGGAAGTCAACATCAATAGGTTATCCCCTTGGCCGAAGGCAATTGTAGTGCACCTTCGAACTCGAGCTATAGACTACACAGCCCTTCAGCGACTGCGTTTACGATTGTGTATTACTCAAGACGATGTCTCCGATAACAAGGATGATAATCTGGTAGGTCTTTTCCTCCTGAAACCATGCGGTGTTTGCTGAGATTCCGTAGCAAGAGCTCTTAGAGGTCGCAATGCAGCTTCAGGCACTTCGACGTCTCGAATGTTCGTTCGTTGCTTATAAAACAGGAAATTATACCTTCGACTGGACTGATTTCAAGGATTTAGTGGAGCCCCTGTGCGGCAGCAAGCGTCCTTCCCAGATCCATATGTTTATGGAGCGCGTCATTGCAGGTCTCAAGCAGACTTATCGGCCGACCTTCAATATCGTAGTACTTTAAGCATCTCAAAAGCGGCATACCAATCAGTTGATTTTGGCGTTCCCCTGTAATTACTATCGAATACGGCTGATGGTAATCGATCACAGGCGGTACTAATTCACTCAAATATATCCCGTTGACAGAGCGATTTGACTGAGAGATTTTTGTGATAGATCCTGGTATTTCAGACTGAGTTGAGTCGAAAGCGGACACTATTTGTTTTTTAATTGTAAAGATAGCAGCTAGTAAAGATGCAAATTGACTATTTGCAGATACCACACTCTTTCAGAGCATTCCAGGTGTCCTGCGGATACTTGTACTGATTCGCCAGAAGCTGGTCGATATTAGTGCTCTGCGATAGAGATCAGTATAGCTACGGCCTGATTGAGACTATTGGAAAACGAACCGCAGGTTGAACTAAACCGAAATCAATCGGCAAAGCAGTGGTGATTTTGCCAGTTTGCGGAACGAACCACTAATTCGGGGGCTATGTCAGCGGTGATTGGCGAGTTTAATCGACTGTCACTCACGTTTCCTGGATGGCTATCTGCGTGGACACCGACATCTGCGGAAGCCAACTTCTCCTGCTGTGCCTTGATCGCCTTTACAGCATCTGCCATATCATCTTCACATGCCTTCTTTGTCGCAAACTTTGTCTGATCACTGAACCATCTGCCCATGATCTCGCCGCCAGGCATAGCGCCGGTGATGAGCCAATGGTAATCACCAAATTCGCCCTCAGCGATGAACAATCCGCTGTGAAGGGCGTCTGACGCCTTCTTCGTGTTCGAGATCTCGGTGGTGAAGCCAGAGGGTGCGTCGCCTTTTCTCTTCGGGCGCTTTGCGTAAGGCCTGTCCTCCCTCAACCGCAAACGTCTGAAGGTGGTGGTCAGTGGGTAAACTGTCTGAATGTCGCCCAGAATGTGGTTCATACCTCTTCGCCGCCATTTCCAGAGACAGAGTCCCCCAGCTTATATTGCTTGCCCACTCACAGTAATGGCTATAGAGAGAATGAAAGAATGAGCCAGCGTGAAGACGTGAATGAAATGTGCAACTAACTCTGGCCAGTAGTAGTCCTCGCATCGAGGGAACGCTTACCACTAACTCGATAACTGGGTTTCTTGCACTTGCCGGGCT
>JANIEX010000176.1:0-50183 GCA_027627405.1 Leucocoprinus birnbaumii | reverse complement strand
ACCTCGAAAGCCCGCCAAGGCGGCGTCGTCTCGTCAAAATAAGCAAACAGTGCCGGCTTCTGATGCTATGAAGAAGAAGACAAAAGACGCCGATACGCCATACCCCTCCATCTATCAACCTCCAAGGACTTCTCTGGCGGAACCCCGTGACCCGCAAGACTATTACCTACATCATGAGTGGCAAGCACACCAGGGCTTTGAGGAGACTTCGCCACCAACGTTCCGACCGAAGAATCCATTGCGCGTATACGATATCGTCACAGACCAAGTCATGAGCTGGACCGCGGATTGCCACGTAAGTCCTCTCTGTCTGGATATTCCCGCTGTGATGTTCACAGTGTTCCTTCTAGACTCAGGAGGACGCAGATTGGTACGACAAGCTTGCTGCTGCCCTGCCCACCGAGCCGACCAGGCCCAGTCATGAACGTCTGACGATATTCACCGAGGCCAAATACCAACATATGAGTGCCGCCCTCCTGCTTAGAAATCACTGGCGCGGCGGAAAGTCCTTCATCGTCTACGACAAGGACAAGGCCCTTTCATATCCAAACAACAAAGGGGTCGACGAAGAAATTTTCTCGGAGATTTGCCCAGCTATGGAGCTGGAGACGCTTGAGGTCCATGGTGTGTAGCGGCTTCTGGGATTACCAACAATTCGAGCTAACTCGCGTAGACTACTCACACCCCACATCACGGCAAGGTTACGATGATAGAATGCGCAATGTGACTGTCCCTGAATTCATCCAAGCCGTTGAATCGGGACGGGTCGTCAACGCCCTCGACCTCCCAGATATCGCCTCGAAGCCGCATGGAGGACGTTTCGACGAAAAAATCATGCTACAGGAGATTGCCTGGCAGATCACGCAAAAAACCCAGCCCTCGCAGCAGAAGTGGTACCTCGCCGCATCCGGTTCAGCGTATTCCGACCGTCATTTCGATAGTGATGGACTGGCAACCACTGTCCAAGTTCTCCGTGGAATGAAGATCTGGATCCTTGCGTACCTCAAGGACAAGCACGGCATGGCGCATATCAACCCGCTCCGAGATCTCCGAGATGGAGAGATTGATCCGAACTTCTTGGAGCTTGTCCCCGTTGTCCTCCGCCCGGGGATGACGCTGTAAGTGTTCCCACTCTTCTTTGATCACCCACCGCCTCACCTGCTTCACAGCGTCATGGCGCCATGCACAATTCACCTCGTTGTCACCACTCAGCCCACCGTTGCTTGGGGCCGTCAGTTCTATGCCGCTTCCACCCTCTGCGAGACTTGTTACGGCATATTCCATTGCTTTACGTCGGGCAGAAAGGTCACCAACGTCACTCATGCGGAACAAGCTCATGATTGGCTCCGTGTGATCCTGGAGTTGGTATACTTCACGTTGAAGCCTCAACTGCCTCAACCGATCCCCTATACGCTGGGTGAGTACCACCACGTCATGCCCAAGCCTACCACCCCTGCAGGTATCATGGACATACTCCATGTCTGTGCTGTCATGTTCCTTGGCTCCGCCGTCTTTCCGGAAGCCTACCGCCATAAGAGGCCCCTCCCCCCAGGTCTTCGTGAGCGCATGATGAGAGGGCGGCAGCTCGCGATTGAGGTTGGCGTTGGCATCATCTCCAGCCGAACCTATCTTGACGGCCAAGGCAACGACATCGAGGATCCCTGCAACGAAATATTTTGGCCCTTCATCGCCAGACAGGCGCATGCCATTTATTGCACCTTGCAGGACAAGACATTGGCACCCGAGGTACCCTATACCTCTGCGCTGCGGTTCAAGGCCAAGATCAAGACACTATGCGGTGAGTATCACGGGTTTGAGGACGCCTACGACGAAATCAAGGGAAAGCGTTGCAGCGTGTATGGGTGGCCCAATTTCAAGTTCACCGTAGGCCATTTCAGGGGAATGCAGAGCCCACATTATGTTCCGCTACCCCCTGACCACAACGGCGCCTCTATGTTGGAATGGTATGAAGGGTCCAGCTATCCGCGTCCCAACAAAGCATAGTGTTGTGGGGTAGGGGGTGTGTATGTAGTAGTCAAGCGTTTTTTCTCTCTTTTTGTTTCTTCCGGACATTCAATCTCTCATTGGATTCTTCTATACATCCGTATCATCGCATTCCGCATATCCAAGGACTTTCAATCTCGCATCGGATCCCTTTTTACATCTTCAGGACAAGTGCTTAGGACGTTATAATGTACATTCCCGCATATTCAGGACATTCGGACTATCATCATTATATATATATTGTTTTCCTGCGCGATGTTGAAGTCGTCACTCGATCAAGAACATCAGAGGATAAGCCTGTTTCATGTCGGAAAGGTTCAGACGGTCAAATTTAAAAAATGCATATACGACATGTAACGGGAGAGATGCAACGTGGGCATGGATGGTGTTTAACGCTACCTCTACAATTATTCACCAACTTCATACCGCTTGTATCGGGACAGTTTAAACCACTCCAGTGCCGAGTAACCCAGAGTATGGCGCAAGTGGACCACGCTGGTGTCTGCCCCACTCTTTGTCCCAATCAGCTTGATCCCCAAGTCTATCCCTACACGCCTTGCCAACTTGAGCCCTTGTTTGAATTTTGGGCACTCATAAGCCAAGATCGCAACTCGAGCTTCAAGTTCCTTCCTCTTGACTACTGACCCTTGATTATCAACGGCGATGATGGCGCCCATTGCGCACGTTGCAATGAAGTAGTACGCCCAATTATCCATCTCCTTGTCGTCGACCGAGACCCTCAACAGCTGCTCCATCTGTGCGATCAAGCAGCGACCGAGATCTCTACCGTGCATCATCTTCTCGCGCATGTCAAGGCTGATGTAGTCACCTGGATAGAGAGCGGACCCGAAAAATAGGTTAGCACACACAACCAGAGCCATCCCGAAATCATCATTATTCTTTGCAATATCAGGAATGAGCTGACGAAAGTGGCCCGGTCTTGCTGTCCACCCTCGAGGCTCATTCACCTTCACTAGTGTTCCAGCGATGCCCCGCATCCAATCGTGTGCCACCTCCGCCTGTTCCCTCACTTTCATCCAGTTGATCACCTCCCTGATGTCGTCATCCGGTGAATTGGGAAAGGCTGACCCCGCGAAAAATGTTTTCATGACCCCTATGGCACTCCTATCTAGCGTCGTCCATGCAAGGAAGTTGTCCTTGTAGATGACGCCGGCCTCCCGCATGTATATCCTGTACGGCGTGTTTGGTTTCAACATGCTGCGTCCACGTAAATGAGTATCCGAATTTCACCCCTAAAAGGTGGCTGCTTACAGCGTCATGCCCTTTTTGAGAACCACCGCGAGTGCCTGATCCTCGTCACGATAGTCCCCTACCACGCAGACAGCCACACCTGTCTTCACCTCGAGCCTCGTCGCCAGTCCACTCCCTTCTACGATCGGACCCCAACTGGCATATTTCGACGCGACCCAGTACGACGCCAATGCTCTGTGACTGGAGCGTTGAGATACCTTCCAACATTCCTCCTCCATCGCTATCCTATTTTCCAGACTCCACCCAGGCTCAGTGTTCGTATGCGGAATCTCTGTCGACCTGAACATCCTCCGCGATGCTCCGCTTTGCATCCACATGTCTCCCACGTCACCCACTGTAGCCCTAACCAATTTTCCTCTCTCCCCCCCTTGATCTGATGAGTTGTCAGCGCAGCAAGAACACGACCACAAGTATTGATCACCTTCTATGATCATCGTCTGCCTGTCTCCCCCTGGGAGTATGTCCACCACCTCCAACACACTCAACTTTGAAACGTCGTGTGCCTTCCTTGCCTCCACCTCGTCATACACAAATATGTGGCCCTCCTTCCAAACCTGCAACAGCTTCTCAACCGGCTGAGTCTTGTAATCTGCCCCAGCGATCGTCTCCACCCTGATCTTCGTACCGTGCTCAAGTCGCCTAACCACCTCAGAAAGCTCCTTCGCGCGCTCTGCGGACGAACAGACGCATTCGAAATCCCATTTCCTGTCCTGGTAGACCATGTCCTTGAGATGCCAAACCCTCTCTCCCTCTTTCCTAAAGACTTTTTGGTCTCTTGCGATTTTGCACCGGGGCAGTTTGTCCAGCAAGCTCTTCACGTCCTCCTCGGATATAGGCGGCTGCGATGGTCTCTCTGGTAGGCCGGGAATCTCGCTCGCGTCTTCGTCGTCATCGCTGACGTGTTCATCGCTGATGGGCTCGTTGACCTGCATCGGGCTTGGTGCTCGCGGAACGTCAACCTGCATCGGGCTTGGTGCTCGCGGAACGTCAACATCCATCATAGCAAAGGCAGTGTCCTCGACAGCGGCCCGCTTCTCCCTCGGTTTTCTTGTGAATAGGATCTTTGACGGTGCGATATTCTGGATCTCGGAAGGTATGCAGTCGACGATGTATCCAAGTGCTTCTTCCGGGGTTTTGCGTCCAAAGGCAATCATACATATAGCCTCCCACGTAGACCGCTCCAACTGTTCCGTTACGGGGCTCCTCTCCCAGTAGCCTCGAAACCATAACTGAAGAACATGAGAAAACACAGCTCTGGGATGTTTGAATGCATTGACGTACTCGGGTGATGTTGGCGGCTGCTACCGCTGTGTGCACAAAGTCTTGATGCCCCAGCAGCAGACAGGGCGAGACACCCACTGCGACGAGGAGAGGAGCCAGAAAATGCATGCCTTTCTTCACCCCGATGACTGTCCCTGACAGCTTTAACCCCTTCAGGAACTCTTCTGGCCTCTCGGGAACATACGGGTCCTCCATCTCGGACAGGTATCGAAGGGACATAGCGGCAATGGTCAGATTTGACAGAACCAGCGAATGATTGCCTTGTTTGGATCTTCCAACCGCATATTCCAACAGAGATCTAGCGCTAACAGTCTCTGGAAAAGCTGGAATGGTCTCTTGTATCCCATTGGCTGCCCGAGCTGACTCGGTAAGCCCTTTCCAGTCAATCTCTCGGCCTGTTGTCAACCCCAAGCTGTCCACCCAGGATTTCGACCGACTGGATTCTACAAGCGCGGTCATGGCAGGCGACAAATTACACTCCACGTGCGAACTCCTCTTTGGCTCTTTGAGAAATGCGGCCGCCAGCGCGTCGATGACCCTATATCCCGTGAGTGCTCTCAGAGCTCTGGTGGTCTGATCTCGATTTTCCTTTGCGAGATTACCATGATCCGCAACCAATGAGAGGAAGACATTGTTTTTGGCCAGTTTATGTTCTACTTTGTCTATGTTCTTTAGGAGTCTCTGATAAACAGGATGTCAGGCTTAGTCTTGTCGTCCCATCCCAGATTCTTGCCTCGATGTCGTCCTTCCACTCACAACCAAACTCATTCAGACCTTTCTGGAGCTCGTCGTGTCTCAAGACAAAGTCACATTTCCATGGATAGCTCGAAGCAATCTCGGACTTGCGCCAGGTTGACATGATGGTTGCAAAAAGTAAAGATGAGTGACCAAGTGTCACAAAGTGTCACAATCCCACCAGCTCTTTCGCACACACACACTGCGTGTACCGTCCATCCGCGACCCAAACCGCCATCCGACACCGAGGTTTCAAAGTCCTCTTCTCCCATCGCAACCTGGTCTGACATCTCTTCAACGAGATTTCTACAGGCCCATCAAAAGCCCTGTTCGACCGCGCAACCTGCTTTGCATTAAATCTCTCTTCGTTACGTTATGGTATCGCATCTGCGAAAACGAACACGGTTCATCGTCAGCCCTCCCCTTTCCTTTAGAATTCTCGATGGCACGCGTACCTTCTCGAGTGCAAGAATTCGTATATAATAGAACTTCAGCCGGGATTCTTGTACTGATTCTCGTCTCAGATTGGTGATGTAAGGAACTCAAGTGACCTGGTGTCATAAAGTGTCACACTCTCGTGAACTGTTCGCAAGCACACACCCATATTTGGCAGGCAATTTACTTGAGGGACTATATATACTTAATATTCAAGCGCATCTCTAACCCCTCCAACCACCATGAACAAACTCCCCGACGCCGTCGTTGCACGCATCTTTCGGTTCTCTGGTGGATACCCACTCAAAGACGTCTTCACTCCTCGGGATCCGCTCTACCCTCTCGCGCGGCGAGAACTCTACCGGTCCATCAAAGTCCCTGCTCGATCGCGCGGGTCCCCCTGCCCGTTCCCGGAACAATACCGCGACTGTGTTGAATCTCTTGAGTTCACATACTGGTCTCGCGTTGAGCTCTTCCCAGTCAATATCGACGCATATACCCACCTTTCAACGCTTGAAGTCTTTGAAAACAAACATCGCGCCTCTGGCATCCAGGGGCTACTCCAATCGGGCCTGCACATCCCCACTATGACCGACCTCGCCTTTTGGAACTGCGTATCCTTCTCGTTCATTCACAGCCATCACCGTCAGCTTCACAGCCTCTCCATCATGGGGATTTCGCTCGCTCGCATACTCCTCGATGGAGCCGGTCGGGTCTTTCCGAGCAACTGGCTCCCCAACCTTCACACTCTGCTTGTTGACGATGACACTGTCTCAACGTTCAAGCACCTGCGAACTGAGATCGCACAGCCCATCAATGGGCTCCGCACTCTACATCTTGTCGTCCGTCGACACTACTCGAGCATGTCCCTTGAAATATTCCTGAACATGATGGTCTCAAAGCTGGACAGCGTCGTCTTGGTGTGCTGCAGTCGAGATCCCGAGTATACCCACAAGGCCTGCCTGTTGCAATTTGCCGATGGTGTATCCCAATTCCCCGTGCTTCGCACCCTCACCGAATTCTCCTACCTGGTCGCGCCGTATCACACTACTCCCGATGAATATGTCTCAGGCCTGGCTGTATCCATTTATGGAATCCGTGCATACAATTCGCTCACCCTCAAGCGGATCTCCATTCATTACCAGCACTCCCCTCACCGTCCCCTTCCCGGCTGGCTCACACCCCAGCACGAGCACCAGTTTTTCCGTTCCATTTTCGGTGCCTATAGAGGCAATGCTCTTTCCTTTAGAATTCTCGATGGCACACGCACCTTCTTGAACAGATCCACCTGGGACGGACCCGAGTGGAACAAGTTGTACATACCAGAGCTTCGGCCATGATTCTTGTAGCGATCCTCGTGCATTCATGTGTATTACGTTTTCGCGGTCAGTCGCCACTATATACATTCACTGTACTTTCATACCTGTTTTTCACGTCATCATGGAACCCCAACTTTACTACGAGCTTTTACATTTGATCATATCCCATAGCGCCCCAGAGACTCTGAAACCCTGGAGGCTTGTCAGCCGTCGTCTATTGCCCGTAGCCACCAAAGCGTGTTTTAGCATGTTACCGTCAAACCTCCCTCTGGGAGACCATCTCGATGTTCCACACCCCGCCCCAGAGCTCGTCACCACCCTTGTCCTCCACACTGCCCCACCGGATCGGGGGACTGCGATGTCGCAGCTGTTTGACGTCTTTCGGGGCTTTAAAAATCTCATTACCATCACTGTCTCCGCCCCTCATGATCTCCGCCTCGACCTTGGCATGCCTTTGAATGTGACAGGGCATCGTCAGAGCCACAGCGGTGACATCGGTGTTGTCACAAAGATGCTCGAGCGAGGTCTGCGCTTTCCCAGCCTAAGAAACCTCGCCTTCCACCGCACAATTTTCCTCCCCCTCCTTCGGGCCCATGCCGAGCAGATCACCAGGCTCGAGTTTTTGAAGGACGGCGCACTCATCGACCATATTGAAGGCCAATCCGATCCTTCAGAGACCCCTCTTCCCGCCGTCTCCGAGATCTGGATCGATAACGCTACTCTTTCCGCCTTCCTATGGATTCCCCCTCAATCGCTCTATCCAGCCCCGAGCCTTACCACGTTGACCTTGTCAGAGGTCGATCACGTTTTACGCCTACCCGAGAGGTTCAACGGCACGTTTCTCGACGTGAACATCATAACATGCCTCACTCTCCAGTACACCACACGGTATGACGATTGGACGAAGATCGCAAACCTCTACCCCCATCTCCGCACGCTCACGGTCCAGTTCACGCTGTCTGCGGAGATGATTGAGGCGATGTTGCACGCACTGCCAGACACCGTCTCCAAACTGAGGGCAAACCAACTCCTCGTCGCCGTCAATCTGCATTTCCGCTCCCGCTGGCCCGTCTCCCGCTCATTCACCATCCCCCACGCGCCGTGGGAAATGAGAGTTGTTGTGGACACTTAGTAGATAGCAGATTGTCAGTTTTACCGTCACCGCCACTGTACACTCTCGCTTTGGTATTTTCCCAATTGATCAACATGATCGCATCTCATCTGTCTTGTCAGCAAAACTGTATTTGTCTGCAAGCGAAACAGAGTCGGATGCAGGGTTTGAACAAACTTGATCCACAAGAAATCCCCCGAAGAGTAGTAGATAAGAGCTTGAAAGAGCAAACTCATGGGTCAGGAGCGTAAATTAACTGATTGCACGAAGGACTATTTAAAAATGGGAGGCGCTAGCGAATCCACAATCACGAAGCTAACTGTCAGTAGCAGCACTCTCCCCCTCCACCTTCCTCTTCTTCCTCGGCGGGCCATCCCCGATGACCTTTGACGGCTCGTATATCGCATTCTCGGGCAAAATCCCCAAGCCGGTTCGCATAGCCCAGCCTTCCTCCTTGTCCTTCAACTCTTTCACGCTATTCGCCGGGGAGAAGAAGACATTCCCGATCCTACCCGGTGTGACCTTGCTACTGAGGTCCAGAGGAGCGCATCTCCACGGTGCGACCTGATGATACAGCTTGGCCGCGTACAATATAACAATGTCGCCCGACTTGTAGCTGACAATGTATGTGAGTATTTTTATGGAGTCGCTGGTGATATTCAACTCACGCGAACTTGGCTCCCAGCTGTGGCACCACCAACTCGCCTCCGGACACCCAGTCACCACACGGAAAGCAGACCGATGGGCCGGCATCACTCTTGTCCACATGTGTCCCGATTTGGACCTTGTATACGATGGCGCGAGCGAGAAAGGGCCCGGGATCTTCCTTAATTGTGACACCGGCCTTGAACGATCTCTCGTAGAGGTCATAAAATTCGGGCCAAAGAGACTTTAATTTCTCCCCCAGCATTGCGGCCAATCTCGTCGTGGACGAATAGTAGTTGGGGAGCATCAAGTACATGTGCGACGTGTCCCTTACACACTTGGACACGGAAAGTTTCTACCCAGAGGGATGATCAGTTAAAAAGAGCCAAGACGTGCAAGCCACTCACTTTTTGCCCTGTAGCTTTCCAGCAGTGTACCAGATGATGTACCCCTGCAGCCTCCACAACTTTGCCTTTGTCATCCATGTACGCCGTGTATTTACCTCCAGGGAGGGCTTCGCCCTGCACGGTGTGGACGACTTTGTCGTCGTCGGGGTGCCGCTTCTCTGTCTTTGAGAGCTTTGGTGGCGTTCCAGCACAGAGCGCTTGAACTTGTGTGCGGTACTCCTCACACAGCGCGGGCTTGAGCAAGATTGAGACAAAGGTATAACGAACAGAACCGCGGAATGTCGTACTGGTATGCCGTCGTATGACGTGTGGTGCTGCCCACCTCTGACCAGTTCGTCGATACTCTCCTGCGTTCGACCCTCTGCAGAGTACTGCTCTTCGAGGGTGAGTACTCGGGGACTGCTCCTTTCTCTGTCGACAGTTCGAGTGGCATAGTAGGCCAATATTGGATGGCCTTCTCGGTCCTCATATATGGTCGAGCACGCGATAGCCGGTTGTCCATTTCCCAAGAGGGCATTAGCCTGGGAGAGAATTTTCTTCTTCGGTGCCGCTGAGAGCTCTGCCAAAGTGGCCTCGATCCGAACGCGGTCCGCCCATTTAACAAAGAGCTCTTCGCGACTACGGTCCCTCGCGATTCCGGATTGGACCAGACTTTTCACACTGCGTGATCGATTGCGGTCGACGACGCCTTGGGTGACTGGCGCGTCAAAGGTAGGCATAGGCACTGCCCTGGCCTTCTTCTTTGGTTCCGTTTTGTCTTTCTGTTCCTTGGCCATTAGATATCTGGGAGAGCGAGAGAAAGACGGGCGAGAGCGCCCATCGCTTCACCTCCCCTAAAGTCACGTCATTGGGCGTCAAAAAAGTGCCTATAAAAGACTGGCCCCTTGGGTGGTGCTTGTTCAGTCCTTCCAGCATCATCTTCCCCGACAATCCTGTATCGAGGTCAGGCCACGCATGGTGCCCTCGGGAAGTGGTAACGGTCCCTGGAGGTGTCAGGCACGCATACCGTTCACCCGGAGAGATGCTGGGTCCTAACAGGACTGCCTTCCACTCGTCGTCTCACCTCGCCCTCTATCCTGTTGCACCAGGACCCCCGACGTCGCGTATAGTCTTAGTTAGTGGTTTGCGAACTTTTGTAGTAGTCTACATATACTTATCCCCGATACCATTGTCGGAAATCTATGCCGGGTGGGCGACCACTCCCATTTCGGTGGTATCCGGCAGCCCGTTACATAATAGTGGGGCTAGCTAGGATATTTGTGCATTTTACGCCATAGTCATACTAGGCAACCTCATTAGACGCCCAAACCAGAGGTGACCTTTAGGGTCACGTGATCATTGAGAAGCCTGTCCCGCCCAAGCCGGCGGGTGCTCCGGCCCCTCCATAACGGTGAATGCGAATACAGTAAGATTTGACCAAACGCATTTAACTCAGGGCAACCACTTGCCGCGTGTTCAAAATGTCGCACCACTCGGCTGGCGCCGCCCTTGGCACTCCCTGCTCTTTTTGGCTTGAATTCCCCTTCTACTGTCATGTCTTCACTTACTCGCGATGAAGTGCAAAGGCTTACCACCGCCACCACCGCCCTCATGAGACAAAAGTTCTCCCTCGTCGCCAAGGACATTCCGCAATGGAATTCGACCAATGGAGCACCGCGACACAGGGGCGAGGTCCTCTTTGTTGATGTCGCCCGGCGTTACTGGGTAAGCCTCTCTCATTATACGCAGAACACTACTACTACACTTCTGTAGGAGTATCACCGACTACGGTTCCGCAACATTCATGGTTGCGAGCCCGCCTTGTTAATCAATCCCGATAGACCCTCTCCAAGACTGTAGGCGCCATTCCGCTTCTGTAACCTGGCTCCCCATGACCGGATTGATTCGCCAGCCTTTCTTACCCGCCACTTGCTCAACATCGCATCATCGGCTCTCTCAAGCTCATCAGAAAGGCTCAATCCCTTTCAGAAACCCTCTTCGCTCGAGAAGTGCTCCCTCCCCTACTTGGGCCTCTGACGAGACAACACCTCGTCCTGGTGACCATTGCCCGGGCCTTCTTTGTACGTTCTTGCCCTTTTCCATTGATCGCCGTACTAGCTAACTGCGCGTCTAGGATCAGGCCCAGGACCTGTACAGGGAGATCTACCACGTAGACTGCCCGTATCATCAGCTAGCCCCGGGAAATGTCCCTCCCAATCCCGCTGCGCCCGACCCGGACTACGTTCCCGGGGAGTTTGATCGGTACCGTGCAATTCCACCGCCACTTCCTGGAGGCATCGACGATGAAACTCTGTGGGTAAATGCGGCGCGGCTGTTCCTGGTAAGTGTCACGATGCTCTATGGCCCGTGTTCTCTGACCCCTCCTGTGTAGAGGTACTTCCAAGCCTGTGTGGTGGAGCTCTATCCTGGCGTTCAGGACTTGCCTATATCCGGCACACGCTCCATGACCAACGGGAACAATAGGCAGCGGATGCTCTGTTACACCATCTACCGCGCCTTCTTCCAGCAAAGGCCCATTGACCTCACGGTCACTGTAGCCCCTCACAAACTGCTCCCTTTTGAACTTGACGCCATCCGCCGGTTTTATGTACGTGTTCAATCATGAAACATACTGGCTAGCATTTACATACTCTATTCAGGAACATCTTTATCAAGCCTTTGTGTCAAACCACGGTGAACCCCCTACCATTTTATTTGACTAGGTTGTATGATGGGTCTCGTAGTGTGGGGGTAGCCGCTCCGCTGCATGTGTAACGTGGTAGTGTTCCCTTTTCTCTTTTAAGATGTGTTTTCATTTTTATTATCGTTTCACTGTGTTTTCGGTTCACTGCGCGTTGTCTCTTGTAGGTGGTGGCATATATGTATTTGCGTACTTCATCTAATTTCAATCTAATCCGCCCCTTGTTATCACCTTATCTCCAACCCGCTTGACCTTTGACACCTACCCCCACCGGAACTCATCTGTCCTTCCCACAAGTATTCCTTTTTCTTTTTTTTTTGCCGCTTACCCCCATCTCCTGTGAGCCTGGTCATGCCATGTAGATAGTAGAGATACTCGCGGTGGGCAACCATAACCATGTCATCAATACAGAAATATCTTCCCTCAGCTATCGTCTCTCATGTTACACGGCATATTACAGTGGCATCAGCATCATGATCTCTTACTCATTGTCATTTCCAATTAATCAGGGCTGTGGATGACAATAAAATACCCAACATATTGCCCTATTCGGTTGGATCGGCCAGTGAAATCTACCCCATTCCCCTCATCTACCTGAGAACCAATTCTTCGAGCTTATCATTGTCATTTTTGCTTGAAAAACTCCATCTCACACTTGATTTTACTCTTCAGCACCGTTTGGCATTGTTGCTTTCGTGCCGAGCTATCGTTTTGATTAAATCTGTTAAAATCTCCTTATTTCGGGTCAGTAAGCTGATGCCCGACGGACGCCGTCGCGCTCGCATACCAGTTCCTTCATCGCCGACACCTTCCCTTCAGCCAGTCGATTCTTTGAAAGACAGACAACTATCAGCTAGCGCGTAGCATGGCAATGCGTCCGTCTGCAGGCTGCAAAATGCAAAAAAAAAAAAAGAAAAAAAAAGAAAAAAAGGGAAAAATACACGCCCGTCGCAGTGCCAGGGTTTCCCATATAAACTAGTCCTCCGGACCCCTTCTGTATAAGATGCTGATGCCCTAAACCCCATTGTCATTCAAGCCTAAATTTCCTCACACGTCAAGTAAGCTCAACAGAGTCACACTTCCGCAGTTTAAGGCATGCGATTCTGAACGTGGCAGAGGCCTTTTCACCCCTCTTTCTTCCATCCCCGCACACTCGATCTCTGCCTGCCCATGTCTCAACCCGACTTTTCCAGCCCTTCGCACTCTCGTCCAGACAGTCTGGAAGGTGATCTTGAGCCCTGTATTGCTTTAAACGCCTTGTTCTCACACTTCCGCTCAAATCAAAGGCGCCTTCCAAGACGATGAGGAGCCCCAGAACGACAGAGAGGCATCGCTGTCTGATCCTTTTCACGAATCAGGTAAATTATCGCACGTTCACGTTCGCGAATACCACCAATACCTTTGTAACCCTCCTCCAGGCCCTTTTGACTGCCACTCTGTCGGCGACAATGATGACGACGATGGCGACGACGACCAGGGAGAGCAGAGGGATGAGGGGGATGCGATCCCCGAAGGATCACATGACCATCGTCCAGCCAACTTGGACCGACCAGCTCGAGCCCCGTATGCCTCTTAACTTCAGTAAGCTTGCGCTAGGGTTATGTAACCGCTGACATAAGTGCCAGCACGACGCCACGTGTCGACAAATTTCCCTCTCCCTCAATGGACCAGAACAACCTCGCCCGGGAAAAAACTGTAGCAGTGGTCAATTGTGAACTCTTCGAGTGTCCGATTGACGTCTTCATTGAGAAGTGCAGCCCCTTCCCTCCCACACAGGCCCTTCTCAATCGTGTACTTCGACATCTTAAAAAATCTGATGAATTCAAAAAGTTGGAGCTGTGGCCAGCGGAGAAGATTAATCGCCTACCCCGCCCGAAAGATCATGCTCAGCTGCGCCCAAGAGCCTCGCAGCCTTCAGTTGCCGAACCAGCCAAGACACAGTCCGAGGCTGAGATATGTCAACAACTCACGACCCTCATGAACGAGGCTCGCAACTGCCCAAACCCTGAACGCGAGGCCCAGTTCTACTATCACAACTCCGGCAATCGCCCCCTCCAGTCTGAGATAGAAGGGACCACCTTCAGACCAGATGGAGTCCTACTGCCATTTGCGAGCACCCCTCGCATCATTCTCTCGGACATTGCCACGTTTTTTGAAGTAAAGGCAAAGGCGGGAGAAGAAAGGGATCGTGATGTGAGAGTTTATTCCAGATAGTTACTACCCCTCTCATCTGTTTCCTAGAATTGGGTCAAAATTGTTGGGGCCGCGAACCAGGCAATGAACGATGACCCGTGCCGGATGTTTACGTTTGGGGTGCGTCAACATACTTGGTCCATGACACGGCCCAGCTAACGCCCACCTAGGTCAGCATTGACGGGGACAATGCATCTGCCTGGCGCTTTTCCCGATCATATTCCATCAAGTCCAAGCCATTTGACTGGCGCCAGGTGAGTCGACTGTTCCGTTGCAAGACTTGACCTAACCCTACTGGTAGGACCCGCAGACATTGATCACACTTCTTATCTCCCTGCTCTTTGCTTCCAGGGAGGAGATTGGGTTTGATCCCCTTGTGACACGTGAGAATGGGCAGTACATATATGAGCTCACGTACAAGAAGGAAGACGGAAGTAGTAAGACAACTCACTACAGAACCGTCAAACAACTCTATTGTCGCCCAACCTCCGGTTTTGAGGGTAGGGCTCCTCGAGTTTGGGAGGTGGAGGTCGTGGAATTGGTCGAGGGAAAATGGAAGGGCCAACAGAGAAACCACGTGCTGAAAGAAATCTGGCGTAGTCCAGGAATCAGCGACGAGAAGAGGATCAGAGATGCAATAATGCAAAAGTTGGATGCAGTGCGGGAGCAGGACTACGAGGATGCCGGGCACAATCTCAAGCCCATGGTCCGAACTCTGCTCGCCAACCTGGATGGTGCGCCTCTGATGCCTATCCTGCACGAGGCCTATGGCAAATCCGACGTAGAGCTCCCTGTGGGTGCGGAGAGGCGTCCAAACATAATTCCTGAGAGCCCAAGCCGTTCGCACCTCTCAAGAAATACGAATCGATACACCGTCTCTGATTCCCAGCACTCTCATCGCTCCTCGGTGTGTGACTCTGAGCAGGTCTGGAAACCTGTATATCGTGACCGTCCCTTCCTTGCCAGGAGGCAGTATCGGGTTGTCTATCAGTATGTTGGTGAATCACTGGGGAATGTCACGGACATAAGGGTTGTCTTTGCCGCTCTGGAGCAAACATTCCTAGGTATCTCCCTTCCCCTCTTTAATCCACAATTCCTGTTGCTCACCGCTTTTACACAGCTGTGATTCTCCTCTTTTTGGCAGGATGGGTGCACCGGGACATTAGCATTTCCAATATTATAGTCATACGCCGTGGAAACCAGGTAAGAGCCTTCCTCAGTGACCTTGAATATGCAAAGGAGGTCGACCATGTGGGACCAGCCTCCATAACCCCCAAAATTGTATGTACAGACCCTCTGCCCTCAAGTCCTATCTTTACCCCACCCCTAGGGCTCCCCCCTCTTCATGCCTGTTGAAATCTCAATGGGAAGCACGATAGCATGTAAGAGCCATGTCTATAACTCCAACTGAATGCTGAACAAACCATACCCCTTTGATCCGCAGCGCCGCCAGGGGGTGCACTCACCTCAATATATGGACACCATCACGATGGAGAGTCTGTTCAATGGGTTGCATTGTATGTTACTCATAAACGTGTCATCCACAAAACCAATGACGATGTTGGTGATGCCCTCTTCGACCCCACGGGTCACATCACCACGGTGCGCACTAACTACATCAGAGGAGCTCCACATCTTCTTGAGAGGGCTGTTGGATCAATACACCCCCGACTGAAGGGAGACTTTTCTGCCGCCCTTGAAGGATTCCACCAGGCCATATACAAGGCCTGTCTTGACATTGTGGTTGATCAAGACCGGGCCAAGTACTGGAACTTTTTCAATTCCGCAATGCCCCATGTTCAAGCTCTGCGCCGAGCCTCCCTTCGGGTCTACAAGGATGTTGCACTCCATGAGATGCAGCCCTCCAAAAAACGCAAGGCAAAGCCAGAGGGGGGTTCAAGGAAGCGGGCAGCTCCCAACTAGTTGGACTTTATATCATTGGACTTGGATGTAGACACTTGTTTTCATCATGATGTACTTGGGGGCACTCTTTCTGGACACTGTTTACTTTGTATTCCCTTCTCTAAATCATAGAAGAATATTTCAGACTTCATTGCCATTTCTCCTCTTTGTTGGCTCTTCACTTTGTTTCCAGAGGACTATTTACTTGTCTTTCTATGCACTGGCGTCTCTAAGGGAATATATGTTATTGCCTTGGATATAAGTATCTACAGCTCCTTTGAGTGAAGTCTAAATCTTGACCTCTATGCTGCTTGGGCTGGTGATGAGGGTCATTATCCTAAAGCCCGGAGCGGCATGGCCCGCTTATGTTCCTTGTTTTGCGTGCATGGAAGATGAAAAGGCCAGAAAGGCTAGTCGACATAAGCAGGAAATACATCAACCACTAAAGACACTCATCCCGAAACTAGTAGAGAGGAATAGAGAATTCAATTTTTCAACAGGAAATATGATACTACGTGCGATGATAAGAAACGAGTAAAAAACGAAGACGACAACTCTATGCAAATGCAGCCTGCTCCGCTTTACCAGACTCGCTAAAGCCATAATTCTCCCCCTTCGTAAACGAACGCGTGCATTGCGCCATCGTGACCGACCTGTCGGAAAAAACAAACCATAACCCACATCAGCCATCAATCCTAAAAGGAACAACTCTCCACCGCTACGGAGAGCGGAGAGCGGAAAGCGGAAAAACCCAAAAGACAAGAAAAGCACACTACTCACGCTCGTGAAATCGGATCCGTCTGGTAGAAATTCGAGATGGGCTTCTTGAAAGCGGCACCACCAATCTTTGCTCCAGCAGTCCTATCTTTGATAGCTTTAATCCCCTCCAGCGCAATATCGGAAGACGTCTTCTCCGTGATATCATATCTCACAAGTGCCGGTGAGATCTCCCACATCCTATCCCTCAATTCTAATGTATCGTTGTATGGTAGTGGTACACCTATCACTTCGGAAAGAGCACGAATGATCTTCCAATCTTCACGAGCTGCTCCTGGTGGACTAACTGCTGCACGACCGAGTTGTGCACGACCTTCGGTGTTGATCCAGGTTGTTCCCTTTTCAGTGAATGCTGATCCGGGTAGGCAGACGTCTGCTAGTTGGGCACCGAGGTCACCGTGATGACCTTGATAAACGACGAATGCGTTGGATGGAATCGACTTGGGATCCACTTCATCGGCGTTAAGGAGGTAAATGAATTTGGGTTTTGTCTGCGAGGCAGCACGAGAGGGAGTGAAGCCGATTTCGTAGGTAGCAGCACGAGAGGCTACTCGTTGAAGAACGCTAAAGCCGTTCCACTCAGGAGTGACAAGGCGAGCCTTCTCCTTCTCCGCGAGCTTGGCCAGGGCGTTGTACACGCCAGCGGCATCGGAATGTTCCGAAAGGGCACTGCCGACAATGATCAGTGGTCGCTTCGCCTCTTTCCATTTCTTGGTGAAGGCGCTCTCAGGTGCCTTTCCGGAAACGAACGCCTCCAGCGAGTTGGCATCAGCACCGAGGTACTCGTAGCCGTAGGTAGTATCGGCGCGTTCACCGATGAAGCCGACCTCGACAGGTGTGTGCAGCCAACTCTTGCGAATGCGAGAGTTGAGAACGGCGGCTTCATGTCTCGGGTTTGAACCGACCAAGAGGATGGCATCAGCGGCCTCGACGCCGGGGATGGTGGCATTGAAGAGGTAGTTGGAACGAATATCAACTCCGTGCACAGGTGGTAGGTGGCCATTCGGTTGGTCGAGGGTAAGGTTATCAGAGTTGAGGCGGTTGGCAAGATCTTTGAGAGCGACCAAGGATTCGGTATCGGCGAGATGGCCAGCCACAGCCTGGATCTCGTTGCCTGTGGCCCCGGAAGCTGCGAGACCTTCTGCGATAGCTGTAAGTGCATCCTCCCAAGAGGCAGCAACGAAGCGGTCGCCCTGTTTAATTAAAGGTGTCGTCAGCCGTTGGAATTTGAGGCCGTCGTACGCGTAGCGCGTCTTGTCACTGATCCACTCCTCGTTAACGTCATCGTTGGTCTTGGGTTGTATCCGCATGACCTGAACACCGCGAGAATCAATTCGAATGTTTGAACCAACGGCATCCATAACGTCGATACTCTCAGTATTCTTCAGCTCCCATGGACGAGCGTGGTAGGCGTATGGTTTGCTGGTAAGGGCACCAACAGGGCAAAGGTCCACAAGGTTTCCGGAGAGCTCCGAGTCCACTGTCTTTTCAACGTATGTACCAATTTGCATGTCGTTTCCGCGGCCAGAAGTACCGAACTCTTCGACACCAGCAACTTCATTGGCAAATCGCACGCAGCGTGTACACTGGATACAACGAGTCATGGACGTCTTCACGAGGGGACCGAGATCCTTGTTTTCAACGGCGCGCTTGCCAGTGATTTCGTGGAATCGTGTGCGGTCGGCACCATACCGCATGGACTGGTCCTGAAGATCACACTCGCCACCCTGATCACAAATAGGACAGTCAAGGGGATGGTTGGCGAGGAGGAATTCCATCACACCCTCTCTGAAGTCAAATTTTAAACGAGTGAAAGATGACGGGAGAGTAGATAGGCACGCACCGTGCTTCGTGTACCAGTGGAGTGTTAGTAAAGACCTTCGCGCCGGGCATTGCGGGCATCGCGCTGTAAAGTGTATTGATATGAATTTCGCATACGAAAAACAGCTACGCACCAGGAAGCCACAGGTTTTGGTGATCTCTCAACCTCAACTAAACACATACGACAGTTTCCAGCAATTGCAAGCCTAACATGGGCGTCAGTGGGAGCCGGGTTGAATGGGACATAGGAGCGAACCTATCATGATAACAAAATCTTCAAACGAGGCAATTCAGTTTGGTTCCCAGCAATTTTATACACCACACACCTCGGTATTGTTGCACCAGCAGCCTCACAAGCTTGAATCAAAGCAGAACCTAGAAAAGGTGTTAGCACAGTAGAAAACGGATAACTGCAGACATGAAACGCACCCTGTGGTACAGTAACCTCTTTCCCGTCGACTGTTAGTGTGATATCCGCATTTCGTGCTGATGAAGTCGCGAGAGAACGTCGGCCTGGAGATTCCGGTCAAAAACACGGTTGGAAGTAAGCGTCCCGAACGACACGCACCACTGGTCGCAACCTTTCCGAGAATTCCAGTTGAGGAGGGCCTAGATACGGTAGAGACAATGCGCAGCATCTACGCCTTTGCCGTGGTGGTAAGGGATGGTGGTGGATGAAAGCAAAGGCTGCAGAGCAGCGGCGATGTAGCTGGCGAATTTCGGGACCTCGACAGTCGGTCACGCCCGCCCTTGTCACCGTCCAACCACCGTGCCCCAATTTCTCATTCCCACGCGCCTGAGCGGAGTCCGAATTATCTGACTCCGCTGTTTCACCCGACTCAGTCACTCAATTCGCTCGAGAGTCAGCACCCTCGGGCTATCTGAGTCTTCGCTACGTGGAGCTACGTGAAGGAAATACAACAGCTCACTGAGGGACAGTTCGGTCTATTCATTGGACAGTCTAGGGCAGGTCGGGTTACTGGCTCTTTCTGACTAATGGTCTCATCACTAAAGTCCATTGAAGCAGAGTCACATATAACATCAAACAATCTGCGGTATACCACAAATATGAATAATGACACTCAGACAACCTCGAACTCGTCATGGACCTGCTCCTGCGCAGGTTCCCTAGACTTGTCATCCGCGATTGCACCCTGACACAATGATATAAATTGCCAAACCATTGCCCAGGCCTTTGAGTCCCTCCCTCGAGCCTCGAGTTTCTTAAGCGCCGGGAATGTCGCATTCAGAAAACGAGAGATCCGAATATAATGAGGAACATCGTCAACAGAAACACTTGAACATTTGGTAGGACTCCCCCAATCGCAATGACGAGAGACTTGATCTTCTATAACCAGTAACTTGAGAGGATGAGATAGCGCTTGCCGGATGGCTGGAGGGACTTCCTTGACGTCAAAGGCTACCGTAAGTTCCTCCAAACACGGGGCAGCAAGCACGATCTGACGCAATACTTCAAATGCGATGGTGGCTGATCGGGGCAAGCGGAGCACTCTCAAGCGCGGATAAGCGATGTCGTACTGATCACTAGCAGCTGGTGCAAATGATAAATCGGCGATCGAATACCCAATAATCTCGAGCTTCTCGAGCGCACGGAATTCGGGGAAGTGTTCAATGTTGACGCTCCGTTCGTAGCTACAAGCTAATGCCAGCTTTAGCTGGCGAAGTGTTTCCTTCCAACGGAAAGAAATTTCAGTTGCAAGTCCATTGATGCTCTTTGATCTTGCTAGTTGCGATGCGAGAGTGGCTCTCTTGGTCGTATTTTCCCCTTTCTTACGTTTGACCTTCGGGTTTATCGAGGTGATCTCGATGTTTAAGACAGCAAGTGACTGCGATCCAAGGGACTGGATGAAATCCCCTACGGCATCCGAAGGTCCCAAAATCGACCAATTTTTTCACGCAAGGGAAAAACGCCCTAGACGAAGGCACGCCGCTCTGGCTCTCCAATGGACTGTAAGAGGTGCAGGAGAAGTGGAGGACGAGGCTTTCGAGTAGGAGTGGCGCCAATGGACGAAAATCTTTAAGGTTCTCTATGCCAACTATGGTCGAGAGTTCGAGAACACGGAGATTGCCGAGGAGAGAAACGTTTTTGAATAAAGACTTGGCCATGGAAAGTCGCGTAACCTTCAACGACCTCAGCCCCGGGGACCATTCCGCCAGATCATCAATAAAAGCTCCGAGGGCAGGAGGAGCAGTGGTGAGTGGAGGATTATCTTCGAACCCCATCGGATCCGACTTGGTTGGAGTAGGGATCGCNGCGACGAGCTCAACAGTTTCGAGCGCAGGGGACAGAAAAATCGCGAGATAGTCAACCAATTGGTCGAAGTCTTCAATGCGAGCGCTTCGCAGCTCAGGGAATAAGGCCTTCCCTTTGAGCTCCTGAAGAACTCGGATATAAACCGCAGGAGCAATCTGCGCAACCTCCTTCCTCGCTCCCTGATCAAGCTCGAGTCTGTCAATGCACGCTGCAATGCTAGTGCATAATTTCCATTCTGAGGCCGTTGGGCGGTCAAAGAACACCTAAGTATGAAAGACGTCAGGAGGATGAAAATGCACAGAGTAATACAGTTATGACTTACAAATCGCTCGCCGTGTTTCTTGAAACATTCCAACTTCTCAAACAGCGTCAACAACGACGTGAGTTTTTGGACACCTTTCTTTTCTGTGGGAGGAGCCGGAGGGGCTGGGGCAGCAGGTTGCTCAAGCGAGAGACTTGAAGTAGTCTCCACAGATAAGTCTGTCTCAAAAGAGCACTCCGAGGAAGTGGTAGAGGCCATGAAGGACGGAAAGTCGCAGCGAAAAGTGTCCGAACCTTTAAAGCCTAGACTTTGACAGGTGATCAAATAGAAGCTATCTCGACACCAAAGAACATCAGCAGTCAGACAAATAATCCAGTGGCACCAGGCCACGTAATTATGAGAAGACACTTCAATCCCGGATGAGAATATGAAGACGACATGTATAGACTGGAGTGACATAGGCCTTTTTGAATAATAATAATAATGGTATATACTCTTTTGACGGGCTTCAGACAACGTCGAACTTGTTGTGTACCTGTACGGGAATCCTCGACCTATCGTCGGCACTTGCGGCCTGACACAACGACATAAACTGCCAAACCATATCCCAGGCCCTTTCACTCTCCGTTGCCCTGAGTTTCTGAAGCGTCGGGAATGCCGCGTTCAGAAATCGAGAAACTCGGATATACTGAGGAATATATTCAACAGAAACGGTTAAACAACCACTAGAGCTCGAACAATCCCCACTGTCACAACACTGAGGAGCCTCACCCTTTATAACTAGCGTTTTGAGAGGATGAGATAGCGCTCGCCGGAAATCCGGAGGAGCTTCCTTGACGTCAAGGGCGACAGTAAGTTCTTCTAAGCACGGGGAAGCAATTGCGATCTGAGGCAATACTTCAAATGCGATGGTAGCTGATCGAGGCAAGCGGAGGACTTTCAAGCGAGGGAAGGTGACGCCGGACTGGCTGCTAGCAAGAGCACGTGGAATATCGCTGGTCGCATAACCGGAGACCCAGAACGTCTCGAGGACAAAGAAGTCGACCAGACACCCGAAATCGATGCTCTCGTCGCTAACAATTGGCGATTTGATGGTAAGGCGGCGGAGTGAATGTTTCCACCGACTAGAGATGTAGGTCACCAAATTATTAATGGTTTCCGAGTGCCCTTTGTCGACGATGTCTCTCTCTTCAATCAATTTCTTCGACCCTTTTATTCTCTTCAGTCCAAATATTTTCGCGGACTTACGTGACGCCTCCACAGGTGTAATCTCAGCGTCTAATTGGACGAGAGATAGTGACCCAACTAATTGAAAAAAATCTAGCGACAAGAGCCAAAGGCCCCGAGATAGTCAGTTTTTCCAACGAGGAAAGTGAGGGAGTCGGTGGAATGATAGGATTGTCGTGTTGAGTGTATGAGGTACATGAGGACTTAGATTCAAATGCCAGAGTTTTGAGCGTGGTAGGAGCTAATGGGAAAAAATCTTCATAACTCTCTACCCCAATGATGGAAGAGAGCTCAAGGATGCGAAGATTGCTGAGGAGAGAGATATTCTTGAACAACGAGACTGGCATCGAAGGTCGCCGAATTTTCAACGACCTTAGTTTCGGGGACCATTCCGCCAGATCACTGACGAATGCCTCAAACACCGGAGGAACAGGGGCTGCACTCAGCGGCATCACGCCCGTTTCGGCTGCGGCTGAGGCTGTCGTGACGAGTTCAACAACTTGAAGCGTGGGAGACAGGAAAATCACCATATAATCCATCAATCCCTCAAAGTCCTCGACGTAAATGCTCCAGACCTCAGGGAATAAATGCTTCCCTTTGAGCTCCCGAACAAGCCGAATATAAGCCGCAGGGGTGATCTGCGCAGCCTCGTTCTTCGCCTGCTTATCAAGTTCAAGCTCGCCAACGCACGCTGCAGCATTGATGAATAGATCCCACTTTAATGGCGTCGGGGTGTCAATTAGTACCTGTGAACAGACTGAGAATTGCAGCGTGAGCAACTCATAAGAACATTCACCCACAAATTTCTCATCGTATTTATGAAAACACCCCAAAGTCTCGAACAGTTTTAACAAAGAAGTTAGCTTCTGCAACCTTTGTTCGTTGCTGGGAAGGGCCTCTGAGACTGAGTCGGTGGGTTGGTCTGGTGAGAGAATCACGAGTGTCTCCGTAGATTGGTCTGGTGAGAGAGTTGAGGACGTCTCGGTAGGTTGGTCTGGTGAGAGAATTGAGGATGCCGCTGTCGCTGGTTGGTCTGGTGGGAGAGCCGAGGACGCCTCTGGTAGTTGGTCCGGTGAGAGAGTCGAAAAAGTTCCTGTAGGCTGGTCCGCCTCTGAAGAAATTTCTGAGGACATCGTGGATGTCGTGAGAGACAAGAAAGCAATTAGCGCCGCTGATTAGGCAGAAACCATCTCCGGTCACTACAGGGGTCTTGTGACCTGGACCTACGTAATTAGAAGACTATAGACTGCATTCCCGACAATGGACTGGAGCTCATGGAGAATTATATAGGCTTGCTCAGATACTAGTGCTCTTAAATGATGTTGACACAGTAAGCTGACGGTGATTAACATAGATTCCCAAGCGGCATCATATACAAAGGGAATTATTATCCCCCTACATCAGGTCCGGACAAGAATATGAAGCTGACCCACGTAGACTGGAGTCAAGTAGGCCTTATAATCAAAGTCTCCCTCGCTGATGTTTAGAGAGGTTGAACAAATTACCATTCCAGGAATGACTCAAGACTTACGTTGTGTTGTATAGCTGCATGTCTAGTTTACGAAGAAGATTCCCAAATAAAAGATAGAGCTCACACCAGGCAAGACTGTACACAGTTAGCTCTTCATCTGCACTTCATGGAAGGGGTTCAATATACTTACTCCACGCCCAAGCACATCCGAGGGCCTTTGGAGAACGCAACTAGACACCTATCGAGTGCTTTCGATTTGTCTTCACCAAGCCATCGATCGGGATTGAATGACTGAGGGTCAGGAAAGATATCGTGATTGTTGTGGATGAAGCTATGTCCCATAGCTACGACAGTCTTCGAAAAGATAGGTCAAACCGTCAGAACATCGCGAAGCTCAAAAAACTCACACCAGCAGGAACGAAGGCTTTTCCAATCACAACATCCTCTTGCACTACTCTTGGAAGTGGACTAACAAATCCATGTGAGAACCTCAAGGACTCTTTAATTACAGCCGTCTAGAAGAGTCGGTCAATATGCCACCCCAATCTCGGGATCCAAATCTCAGATGAACACTCACCAGGTAAGGTAGTTTTTCCAGAGTCTCAACTCCAACACGTGTACTCTTCTCAGGCCAAGCTTCCTCGAGTTCTTTTATGAGCCGAATCCGAATTGCTGGATTGTTCAAAACGTGAAATATTCCGACAGAACATGTATTCGAGATTGCATCAATTCCTGTAGCGATCATAGCCGACGCCTCGTCGAGTATTGATCGCTTAGTCGGTATACCCCGATCAGACTTCGAATTGATGAGGTGGTGGAATATAGTTTCGTGTTCCGCGTCTTTGAGAGAAGATGGGCAAGCAAGGAAGATATCGACTCGGTCCTCGATATCCTTGAATAGCATTTGTACGGCTTGCATTTCTGGAGTTTGGAGCCATTGTGGGATATGAAAAGCGAGAGGTATGAGAAATGGGAAATGCTGAAGGAAGAAATACACCCCAGCCGATGAAAGTAACGTGAGCAAAGCTGGGTGCTTGAATTCGGCATAATCCAGCGCGTTGAAAGGACATCCAAGACAAAACGAAGTGACAATCTCCAGTGCGGTCGAGGATAGGGCAAGATAGATATTCGCAGGGCGAGGCTCAAGGCCGGAGTGTGCGTTCAAGGCGCTCGTCAGCCGGTCAACCTGTGGGGGCACCATGAAATGCGCTGAGCACGTGGGTTGGAGAACATACAGAGCGATGAACGATAGTTTCGAGTTCCGCTACATTCTGACGTGAGAAGAAAGGGGAAAGAATATCTCTTCTGTCTCGTGCTAATGCCTGATCGGCGAATCCGAAAGAAGATTGGCGGTCATGAAAACAGTTGTAAAACGGGGAGAATTTGGTGAAATTAGTGCTGGATCCATATATAATTTCAAATGCTTGGGGGTCATTGAAGTGCAACTGAATTAATGACCTGAGTAACAGGTCTGATTGCCACTTAGCGAAGAGCTCACTTGATTAGGTCGAATTCGAATGACGGGGCCTAAGCAGTGTGAGAGTAGTACCAAGGAAAAGCAACATAGAAACTTGCCATAAGTTTGATGCAGTCTCTCTAGTTGCTTGACTTGACCTCCTGGTACACAGATATCGTAGTATGCGACATAGTAGTCCGAAACTGAAGCGAGGAAAGGTCCGGGAAATTTAGCCAACGGATGCAGAAAGACCCTGTATATGATCAAAACACACAGACTCCCGAAAAGGAGAATAGTAGAGTCGAGCTGGGAACAGAAGCCAGATAATTCGAACATTCTTGAGGTCGAGGGAGAAACTAGTCGGCTAACCCTTGCCAGCGAGGCAGTCGTCCGTTTAAAAACCACGAGGCGTGACTTGTGGTGAATAGAGTCATTAGCATGGTCCACGAGCATGAATAGAGCTGGTCTGTTTTCATCATAGGCCACGTTTTCAGCGCGTCAGTTTGGATAGCCCCCTGGTCGGAGGGACCAAGCACGGTGTTCAGCCATGTTATTGAAGTTCATTTCCGGTAAATCAGGGACGGGATCAACTGATGTCCAGCCATTCTCACGTTCATTTCCAACAAAATCCGTTGCATCTTCCACCTGCTCGAAGTCCCTCGCCATCTCTTCTGAGTTTCCACAGAATGGAGCGAAGCTGCTCATGAAATCATGGTTCTAATGTTTGAGACACTACTACCATCCGCCTATCAGCTGTGTGGGGCTTCGTACATCTGATTGTTGGTAAGCGGATCCTTGGCAGGTATTCGGGTGCTGACGAATACTGCATTCTCATAGCACAGAGTGCCAGAAGGTGCCAGACTCAACTGCAGAAACTCAAAATAGAACGTTAAGCGTACCGCTTGGTAATGACATAAGCCCCACATGCCAACCCCGAGTCCGACTTCCAATCTTAGCACTGAGATGCGCAAAATGATTATCGCGACCTACCCTTGGACCCTCGAACATATATAACGACCTGCAAGATGGTATTGGCCCTCACTGCACCTCCTTCTCTAAACAACACTCACAACCTCTTGACTGCTTCATTGTAAAATGTCTTCTAACAAGGCCAAAGTTTACGGGTGGTTCGCCTCTGGCCCCAGTCTTATGGTCGCCATCTTCTGTCACGAGAAGAACGTTCCCTTCGATTGGGTCAACGTCGAGCTCCCACAGGGAAAGCAGAAGGATGCTGATTACGTTGCACGAGTCAACCCCCACGGCTTGGTCCCCGCCTTTGTAGGTTGCCTGGCCCTCGTCAGGTTGTTCGAGCTAACACGATCACACCAAAAATAGGAAGACGTTGACGGATTCACCTTGTTCGAGAGCCGTGCTATCGCTCGCTACCTCGATGAAGCGTACCCTAACCAGGGACTCCAATTCTTCCCCAAGGAACTCAAGGCGCGGGCTCGCGTTGACGCTGCCATGTATGCCGAAGCCTTCCAACACTTCAACTACGGTGGAAACATGGTCTTCGAGATCCTGAACAAGAGGTTTGTGCCTTTAATTTGTCTGCCGGATCACTAATAACAACCATTATCCAATCAACTAGGTTCTTCAACTGGCCCACAAACGAGGAGGACGTCGCCTACCGCAAGCAAAAGCTTTTCGAGACCTACGATGTCTTCGAGACCATCCTCTCCAAGCAGAAGTACATCGCTGGTAATGTATGTATTACACCTCAAATTGCATTTTTAGATCACTTACTGGAATGATTTCATAGGAATTCACCGTTGCCGACCTTGCCCACATCCCCGTCAGCTACCGTCTCACTCACGAAGCTGGTTTGGACTTCAAGACAGGCAGACCCAACGTTGCAAGGTGGCTCGATGAGCTCTGGGCTCGCGACTCTTGGAAGAAGACCCAGGAGATCTACCTCGATAAGATCAAGCAGTAAATAGACATCGGAATAACTGTGTATAATGTGTGACATAATGTTTCTGCTCTTGAATACTACATACCCACCGCGCTGAAGTCCAGAGAGTCAAAACTGATCCATGCAAAATATCTTCCTCTGCGCAACCAGGTCGCCGATGTTTCATTCGTGTATCAAGGTCGACGGAATTGTCTCCTTGATACTCGGGGCTGGTTCTTCAGCAGGGATATCGAAAAAACTATGGACCCTACTTCTTGTGACCTCCTGAGCCGCACGGCATGTCCAATTGTTCAACTTCTCAGCATTTGTTCGTGAATGGAGCGATCAGGAAGTTGATCTGCTGCTCTCGGTTCGGAGCTCTGAAAGAAACTGGATTTGTAGGCTATAAATATATCAGACTACGTCGTACGGGCTTGGACGATGCCAAGTGAGAAGTAGTTCACCAGCCTTTCGGAGCTCAGCCATGTGAAATAAAATCAAGTTCTATATCGAATGGTTTCCTTTCGAAGGAGTTTTGAGTAGAGTATAGATACTGTTCACCCAAAATAGCGTCTCAGTGGAACACAATCAGATTATCGGAAATTCATTGCGTACCTTTCGCTCTGATAAAACGTCGTCAATACATGCTCTCAGATGGGATTTACCGGTAATGGTGCCAATCAGCGTGTCGCTGGTGGGTGCTATATCATAACCTTTTTCACTCCTGTTGATCCGCAGCTGCCAAGGGTACTCATAAGACGAGATCGTTATTATGCTTGCATTCTCGCGATGCACCGGATTTAATCCATTAATAGACTTTTGTCAAGTTTCTCGGTAACGATTATTTGTTGCTTTTCGCCTTTATCCAAAATTAACCCTAATTTCTGCAGTGTGGGTCCAGGCGAGCCTCCATCAATGTGCCTTGCCAACCAAACCCGCTCAGTAGTGCATTATTTAGTTTAGCCTCCATTGCGCATGACCTTCAGTGATATTTCCGAGGAGCACAATCATCGAGCCTAATAGATTGTAAACCAGGAGAGCACTCTGACAGCCGGCGCGCACCCATGGATGACTTCATCTTTTTCTCAGTCAATCCTGAGCCAATTTAATAAATTACCCCCTCTTCTTTGGTGAGTGATTGTTCGACTGGCCAATGGGCGGTCATGATAATACGTCAAGGGCTCATATAGATAGTAATCTTAGACAACGGGATCGCAACCCCGTCTCGAGCTGGCACTTGATAGATAAATTACTCACATCATCTTCCCAACTAGGTAATTCGTCGAGTCATACATCTGTGAACTCATGACATTTGTCATACAAACGACACTTCAATCCCACGAGGTAACGTTTTCATGAAGTACACTGTTCAGTCTCAGGACCAGCCCCAAGGCACGCGCGTCTCTGTCGCATCCGGAAGTTATGTCATGACTCGACCATTGACAGAAATCAAAGACGCTCTGTCAGTCCAATTGTATCCACGAGTATAAAAGGCCGAGGAAATTCGTTTCGGATGATCAGCTTCCTATCGCCTCTTCCCAAAACATCTACCAATTGTCGTCAGCTACATTTCGAGTGCATCAAGATGGTCTTGAAGTTCTGGGGATATTGCCAATCTCCCTTCTCCAAGCTCGTCGCCGTTGTCTTGCACGAAAAGAATATTCCATTTGATTATACAGAAGTCGATCTCCTCAAGGGGGAACAGAAGAACCCAGAATTCCTCTCCAAACAGCCCTATGCACAAGTCCCTGTTATAGTGAGTGTCGAGTGAACGATAGCCAAGGATGAAGTTCAACTTGCGCAACTTGAAGGACGATGACGGATTTGTGTTGTATGAAAGTCGCGCTATCATTCGCTATCTCGCGGAGAAGTATGCAGATCAAGGAACTAGTCTCGTTCCCAAGGACGTTCAGAAACGTGCCTTGCTCGATCAAGCCGCCTGGGGTGAAGTCTTCCATTTCAACCAATCCGCCGGAGCCATCATGGTCGAGCTCCTCTATAAGAAGTGAGCGAGAGTGCGAATGAAACCAAAGCAAGATAGCTCACAAATACTATTTAGGTGGTTTAATCAAGAAACCGACGTGCAGAAGCTGGAAGAGTCAACCAAAGCCCTATCTGCTAAGCTCGATATCTACGAGCAAATACTTTCCAAGCAGAGGTACCTTGCCGGTGATGTGAGCATTCAAGCACTAACTACCGAGAACCAAGGACTGAATCGTATCATCAGGAGTTGACATTGGCCGATATCCAGCATCTCCCATACGGTACACTTTTGGGAGAAGTCAATGTCAATTTGATCCAGGAGAGGCCGAATGTCTCTCGTTGGTTCACGGAGATATCCTCACGCCCGTCCTGGCAGAAAGTCAAGGATACCCTGCCCGGAAATGCCTGAGAATGATTATTATCCATACATCATCCGCTGTGTCATCTCGGTCTGATATCTATTTGGCTCTGGTTATTTGAGTCCCGGTATTCTGATTGTAGTCCACGTCAGTCTCTGTAACTCGAATCCTGATTTTCATCTGGTTCTTCCTTTAAGCGACATGTAGCTCGTGAGTGGTTCCCCTTGGCCAAAAGGCTCTAGAAGATTGAACGGGTGGAATATGCTCCGAATACTATATTGATGCTGAGTGCTGAGCGTTGATATATGGGGTGTAAGCACCAAGCCTAGGTGTATGGAAGCCCTTCACTTTCGTTTTATGGTGGCGACGGCTAGCCCACCACTATCGGCAGGCCATAAATCTTACGACTTCGATTTGACTAGCTACTCGACGTGTGGATCAAGTCCATTGAACGGCTTTGTATGACGGTTCACTGACAATGGCTAGACATGAGATTCGGCTGGCCCCAGTACTGGTGTGATAAAGATTACACTCTAAGTTGAACACGCGATAATAGTATTCCAAAAGTTCTAGTCAAAAAAGGGTTATTTAAGTAGTTCAAGACGTGCGACTAGGAGTCTAGTACTGAAATAAGTAGCCATTGAGAATACAACATTAGGACCAAAGCTAACTAACACTGAGATTTTAGCTTCTTGCGTCCTTCCTCGTCTTCCCTGATCTTATGGCAAAGTCGCAGGACTTTCCATGCCTCATTCCAGAAGTTGTCAATAGGACTTGAACTCAACAATTTGAGCTCGGGAAAGAGCAGGTCGAGGTGATGGACAACGTCAAGCATAAACTCCATTTTGTCGCGGTCCTTCTTCCGTTGGCTACGATGAACGTCTTCAGAGTTGCCGGTGGTCGTCAGAGTTTGGAGGCGATGATTGATTGGCCCGGTAGCGTAGAAACTGGGAATAATAGAAAGGTCGATATTCAGCGATGCGGTGGAAAGTGAGGGTGTCGCTTCAGCAATGGAGCGCAAATTTTGAAGTGAAATGGGGTAATTGATCGGGAGTTTGAGCACTTCCAACGCGCGCCAACAGCTGGATTTAGTGACCGGTGAGACCATGGACCGTTCAAGGGATTCCACGATACAGCCTTCAAGGCAAAGCTGCCGAAGCGCACCAAAGTTCGAGATCAGCTCGATGTCACATAGCTCAGATGAACCTGCTGTGATACGAACTTCCCTCAACGTTTTCAGCCACCTGCTGCCGACGAGAGTGAATATATCGGTCTTCTCGGAACGCTCATGGCCTGAAATGAACGAGGATGACTTGCATTTGAGTACTAGTCTCTCCAAAACCTTTGTCCCAAGCGCTCTCACGAAATCGAAAACGACTTCAGTTGCCCCAATCAGCTCGAGGCCGGTCAGGCTTGGAAGGAAGTTGTCCATAGCCAGAGGGCGCAGGGCGGTGGGATGAAGCCCGGGAGTTTGAAAGTCAATAGAGAGGGAGCCGAGATTGGAAAGGGAACCTAGTATCGGGCGAATATCATTGAAGTCCTTCACATCAATCATATGTCGAAGCTCTAGGCAATGAAGCTTCGATAGCCGAGCAAGAGGTTTTAAAAGTGATGCTGATGTATGAGGCGTGTTCACAATGGTAAGCGTTTTGAGCTTCGGAACGGATTCCGAGATCTGGAAAACCAGTGCCTCGAAGGCCTGCTCCCAGTCGTCAGGCTTGATAGGCGGTACCAAGTGAGTGGATTTCTTTGGGGAGGACCTTCCGGAATCTGGTGAAGGAGGATGTATATGAACGGCCTCAAGGGACGGAGAAACGAGAAGGGAGAGGTACTGAATCGAATCATCCAGGTTTTCGACCTCGAGTTCGCGCAACGAGGGAAAAACAGGTAAAGACCCTAGTTGTCGCGCGATCTGAAACCAGGTAGAACGTCCAATACTATTCATTTCTTCGACAATACTTTGGTTAATTTTTAGGTGTGTTATCGTGTTTGCAGCTGAGAGGAACTGCTTCCAATCGTCTGCAACGGTTTTTCCGATTAGGGCCTACGGGACGATCAGTGTGTTTGACTATACTAGCAAAGATTCAACCTACGTGGTGGTGATTCTTTGTTTTGAAGTTTCCAAGACACTGGAAAATGGGAAGAATACAAAAGCGGGCATTGTTCATGTGAGAGGCAGGTGAGGAATCGATTAGAGTCGTGTCCGAAGGGGTGGAGAAGCCGCGTCGGGGCATCGTCGAGTGTCGTTGTAACCAAACTCACAGATGAGTAAATTATAATCGATGGGGAGAGCGGATGTGAGGTAATGTTTAACAACATAGATGCACTCAAGATGCACACAACGAGAATCCGAGAAGTCCTGAGGCCTAAGCTGCAAAGCGGAGTTGAAATATTAGTTGAGGTTCAACTCCAAAGCCGAGGGCCTTGCTGTGTTTGTGGAGCAACCGGGCGCGCATGTGTGAGTTCGAAGAGCATCGAATGCTGCGGAATCCACGTCCAGAATAGCCGTGTACGAGTAGGCTAAGGGAAGGAGGAAACACGTGTCCCCACGAGGCGACAAGCTGCGCAGGGCGCAGTACAAAGAAGGCTTCGTCTGTCATCGTCGCAACAGAATGCTAGAGAGTATTACAACACGACGTATAAGAATTCTTGAGATCGAGCACCTCAGTCGAGCATTTGGTTGATGCACCCAGTCGAAGCCTGAATGTCGGAGCGGCTCAGAATACGACTATAGAGTGAAAGAGACAGCTCGCAGTTTAGCTGCTGCCAGCAAGTTCCAGTGCTTCCAGGATGAGGCCTAGCACGGCCTAGTAGGTGAGTGGCATGGTTGATGGTTAATGACTAGGAGAAATCTGACTGATCCGGTTGATCAGCGCTTGAACACTTGTACTACTGACGTCACGCGTCAGAGTCGTTTGGTTCTAGACTCTACTTACGAGTCCTGCACGTCGCCACTGCCGCCAACTGCATTCGTTTGATCACGACCTCAGTGACATCACATCAGGTCAACGGCACCTGCGAGCGCAATCCCTTAGTCGACGGGTCATCTTGCGCAGGTTTTCACGCTCAAACCACAGGTGCTCAAAGCTCTGTATCTCTTCATCTCAAATTTCGGCAGACTATAACATGATTGTACACTACTAGAGTCTGTCCCTCTGTTTTGCAGGTGACCTGTGGCGTGTTTATCTCATTCCCGCTATTGCTATAAATGTTCAAAGCTTCAGCGGCGAACCATGCCCTCGAAGAATCATTTGATGTGACCTCACAGTGTTGAATGATCAGCTTCGAGAGTGCACTTAAGATGGCTGATTATCAGATCAGAAGCTACGAGAAGTCAGAGGGGGAGCAAAATCGCTAATCGATCAGATGGACGGGAGGTCTCAGAGAAATCAGATTGATAAGATGATCGATTCATTGGGTTCTAATGTGAACTTTCAAAGTCGTATGTGGTGGCCTTGTTTTCGAGAAAGACTTACCTCGGTCCTAGTTCAGAGCTCGGAAGGCAAGCCATTTTTGGATTTCTGTCAAATTGAAGTTCCCGCTCTGGCGACTCACTCAGTATTATATGTAAAGATTCTGCGCTCAAAGGCCTTCTCGGGAGGTGGGCGCTTATCCCACCAATTGCCAGGCAGCCCCATGATCTGGGGTTAGAAGCTCTTCCCGTAAAGTCTTCTGACCAATTGAACTGGCTTATTTTTGCACGTTCTCCTTCAGGTTACATGAGCGCCGTAGCGGGACTTCTCATTGGACATGGTGCTCAGGGTGGATTGTCAATCACACAAAGTGATGTACCGTGGAAGTGTGGCTAAGGGCGTATAAAACGATCTCCTCACAGAGCAGACTTCACAGAATCTAGTACCCAGGACTTTTCTCAACTTGTTAATATGGTTCTCAAATTCTACGGATACGAGCACTCGACGGCATCACAGATCGTGGCCATGGTGCTTCGCGAGAAGAAAATCCCGTACGAGTATATACCCATCGACCTCGGGAAAGGGGAGCACAAGCAGCCGAACTACCTCGCTATTCAACCATTCGGTCAAGTCCCCTGTATAGTCGTAAGTACCGTGTCTGAGATGCTTGGACCCAGACTCACTCCCATTGCTCTGAATGTCAATTTGACAGGAGGACGATGGATTCACTCTTTATGAGAGTCGTGCCATTGCTCGGTATCTCGTCGAGAACTACCCAGGAGGGCCAGAGCTCATCCCTTCAGAAAGGAAGAAGCGTGGGCTTTTTGATCAGGCCGTGTCGGTCGAGGGCTTCAATTTTGAGCGCTATGTCAACGCCGTTATTATGGAGGGCCTTCTCCCGAAGTGAGCCAGCGCGCATGTTTCGGCTGATCCTTATCTCATGAGTCTTCGTCTTCAGATTCCGTAACCAGCCATACAACGAAGAAAGAATCAAGGAACTGGGAAAAAGTATCGCAAGTACACTCGATGTCTATGAGAAGACCTTGGCTAAAAGTCGATACATCGCGGGTGATGTATGCTCTTCATTAGTTTGTTTTCTGAAGGAATGTTTTGATCTGATCCTCATCAGGAGCTCACTCTCGCCGACATATACCATCTTCCAGGCGGTAATCTGCTCCCAATCATGGGAATTAACTTGCTGCAAGATGATGCAAGGCCGAATGTAGTTAGGTGGTGGAATGAGATCTCTAAACTTGAATCCTGGCAGAAGGTTAAGGATGGACTTCCGGGGAAGGACTAATTAGGAGCACTTCGAATGGAGCAGCAAGTAATCGAAGCAATCCATAGCGTCAGAAATTTGAGAGATTCATTACTGCCGTTTCCACACCTATACCTGTCCATCATAGGCAACGAATCCAATGTTCATGTCGACTTGACTTCGGGACCCGATGTTACACCACAACCAAAATCTGACCAAAATGTGATCACGTCTCAATACTTCCTGATAGTCCCGTGGTCTAAAACGGGTTAGAGCGTTTAAAATAAAGTTCTAATGAGCGTCTATCGATAACGACGGTATACTCAGTACGACGACTTCTTATTGGTGCGGGGCCTGTCCTCCATTTCCCGAGACGGAGCTTGCCGTGCGTATGACAGGGAGATCCATGCACGCTATCAACATCTCATTGAGTCTGGATTTTCGGGCATCAGAGTAGGTATTCGAGTACCTAAGATGGATAATGAGAAGCGTGAGGAGCTTTATATATACCTAGTTAGAAGTTCTAGCTGTGCCCAAGATCACACGTTGCCCTTGGACAATTTCTCAAAGGAGTTCGCCTTGCCGTTTCAAATCTGTAAAGCAAATTTCGCGGACTTCGAGTTCTATAGGGTTTGCGACTGCTAATTGGATCCTGTCATGTCACACTTCAAAATTTCAGTATATTGGCTTTAAGACGGCCCGGGCTAGCACTGTAGAGCCTCATTGACGTTTTGCATTCAGAAGAATCATCATTGAAGGCAAGATCAGAGGAAACTTTTTACGGCTCCCAGTAAGATGGGAGCGAGTAAGGGGTACCCAAAACAGTCTGCTGTTAGACCTGCGACAGTGATTCTACCACCCTCGTAAGGGGCTGTTCAAATGAGTGATAGTGAACGTATCAAGGCTAGATTGCCTCCACGAAACTCACCAGTGACCCATCATCATAAACATTCGCGGTATTTACTCGGAAACTCCTTACGTTTTGCTGTGTTTATTTTGAGTAACGACCAAGAACCCGCTTCAACGATCCATCCCCCTTCAGGTTTTCAGAGGCGCCACTACTGAATTATTTCCTAGAGTAGCATTTGCTCGTTCAATATGAAGTTTACTAAATTCAGCCCAACACCATACGAGGATTGGTTTCAATTGGCTGTGTGGTACTCAGCATTTGGCGGTGAGAAACGCTGAAAAAGTCAGAAATATTGAAGGCGAGCCGATTTCCTTATTCGCTGCATTCAACGAGCTCATGCCACAAGTCCTCATGCATATAGTTCAGAATATATACCAGTTGAGTATGGTTTATGCAGTGTTTTGTCCGAGGCTGGTTAGTGGGAAGGGCCGATGCTCTGGGGTGAATCAAGGGCAAATGAGGACTAGCTTCAGGTATTTAGCGGACGGCATTAATCGGCATCCGACGGCAATAGGAGTTTCAGGGAAGCCCATTTTCATTAGTGCGTTCCTGCACGACGTCGGTCTGTAGCCTTAACTCTTGCTCGGCTTCCCGAAAGGCCGCCGCAACGTCTTAAAGGATGCCTTGAGCTTGCTGTCTCTTCTTCCCACTATGGACGTCGCTACCGTTATCCCTCCCCCAGGCTTTTTGTACCTTGGTACGGTTTCTGGTATGCTCCAACACGCAGTTGTCGTTACTTCGCATTTTCACGACTGGCACAGCATCTGGCACTGCGCTATTAATTTACGACATTTTTCTAACGTTAGAACTTGAGGTGAGTATCTCGACTGGAGAGTCGAGTCGTTGCGCTGAATTGTATCTCTTAGTCAAAGTTAGTTTGGGGGTGAGAGATGACTCAATCAAGGCCAGGTATAAAGCCTAAATTCGATCTCCAGAAAGCGATGGTCTCTAAGCAAGATTCTCTATGTGATCTGTCGATATTTCTTTGCAGTCATGGCGCTGTGAGTGCGCTCCATTTTGTTCAAGATCGCCAAATATGACTAAGTTCCATTGTGCCTTAGAGCCACTCTGATCGGTAGGGTTATCTTATATTATCTACCTGGTGAAGGAATAGCTCAGTCGTTTGTTCAAGTCTTCATGAACCTCAAAAATCCTTCCAAAAAAGTAAGCCAGCTGGTATCTTCTGTTCGTTACCGTACTCATCGCCCGAGGCCCTAGCTGTACGTCCTTACGCTCTCATGGCCGCTGTCGAACCCGCTAGATAATCACATAGTTGCTACATATGGCAAAATATCTGGGTTGTCTCGTGAGTAAACGTTGAACTATGGCCAAACTGAGCTGACATTTGCTGACGACCACTCTCTCGTTGTTGTTGACGCTCAGCGTTGCGTTCGCGAGCCTCATTCCAGACGCCTTGATCCTTGTTCGACTAGATGCGATGTGCCGCACACAGCAGAAGAGTCCGTACTGGTATTTTTCATGTTGCGTCTATTGCTCACCAAATTGACTGAAACGCATTATAGTCCGATTTTTGACTGTCTTCGTTTTTATAGGTCAGTCTAAGTCATTGAGTAGTCTTTTGAACCCTTTCGCTCACACGAAGCACTTGGCTTAGTACACGCCTTTGTGAGCTCTGTTCATCATTGTCCGCCTTACAGTGTGTGCTTACCAGCAATAATGACATTTCAATCCAGGCACTTCTGGGATGCTGGGTCATCAATAATCTCTTTTCTCCGCGTCAAGCACTTGCACCAATAGTGATTACTGGGTGTAATATCTACATGTTTAATCGTAAATCGAGAATGCAGGATATCCTTATGTGAGTTATTTCTGCAGTTGCCCTGAAGGAATCCTGATATATAGTAATTATCGTGCTCAGAATTGTCTCGATCTTTGCCCAAGGTTCGTCCGATCTCCCTTTCCCTGAAAATCCCCATGATACTAACCGTCCGCATTTAGCCTACTATTTCTTAGTAACGGCGGCCCAGTTTGTTCAGAGTGCTCGCCAGGTCCGCTGTGACGATCCAAGCTTCCATCTATCCTCTATGTTCTCTGTCAATGAGGCCCTCCCGACATATTTCTTACTTCTACGCCAAGGGGCAGTTTACTTTCTTGGGTACGTCTAAATTCGCGCTTGAGCCCGTTTCCTGAAATTTNCTTAACNAATTTGAGCTTAGAACATCTCGTACGTCTTCACTATNGGCTTGGGAAACCTTCGATATCTAAATCATTTTGACTTAGTCTCATACGCTGGCATTGTCTTCCTTGATTTTCTTGGTAACCCAGTTGACTGTCTCTGGATATTAGCAATTATGTACGAGCTCTCCTTCTTAACGTATCCTCCCATAGACTNATCCTTCTCAGGTTTTGGATGACAGNTATTCCTATANTGGTGCGCCTCCTTTTCCTAGTNACNTCTTGATGTTGTGTACTAATCAACATCGACNAGGGTTCTCGGTTCTACCTAAGCATGAAGAGCCTGGGCGACACAAGTAATAACGCGAATGTCATANGACTGCGTGCTATGAGCTTCAGCACAGTATACTATCCCTCGTCTTCCTATAACCCCTATTCGATCTGAAGCAGGTATTCCATGTCTTAGTAGCTGTTTAAATTTATTGCATCAATTGTACTATTAACTCCTTTGGACTCCTAGATAAACGTNAATGTCTGNTGAGCCTAAGATCAACCCGAGGAAAAATGAGATAGCCGGCTTCTCTACGGCGTGTCTTGTTTTTTTCCAGGAAAAAAAAGCAAGCTTGGATATCTAGCCATTCTCGATCTCTCTCTCCCCCGTCGGCTTTTTCGACATAGCTGAGCATCATGACGCACATCGTCCTGATTCTCTTTCACTTCCCTCAGCCGCTTCTGATACCTGGACGCGAGAGAATAGTCGATACAAGGAGGATGCCACCCCTGCTAGATCCTAAGAGCTTGGTCAAAGTTCAAGTAGGGCTGGGGAACTCCAGCTTTTGCTAATATCAGGATTTTACGCAAGGCTGTTCCTCATCTCATCAGAAAGCGCAAACCTGAACATCTGGCCCTTCCTCGGTCTCTATCATCCAATCGAGCCTTCGGGCACAACCGAACGATATGGTAATCTTTCTTCCAGTACGAGTTCTCGCACCTTTCGGCTGCTTCACTGCCTGGAGGCAAGGAAAGAGTTGATCAAAGAAACAAATATCCCCAGTCCATCGATGTCGATCGGGGAACTCGGCTCTAACTTCTAAAGGAACACGAGCATTGACACGATGCTCAAAAACGATACGGGTATTTCGATAAAATGTTGAAGATGAGCGTGGTGAGATTTCAAGACCTCGAAGCAAGGCCAAATAAGAAATCTCCAAGAGCGGCCATCAAATCTCTTGACATAGATGAATGACCTAATTTTTCTGCCTCTCGATAGTCGGACGTTCTACCTGCACGTGCTGAAGCGCAGGCGAGGCGGAGAAGGGGTATAAAGTCTGGAGCAGTGTTACTGAAGGCCTGAGGCTGAGAAAGACAGGGAGAGGAAACGACGAATGGCTTCACGAGGAAGATAGTATCAATGGACTGCAACCAGTGAAGCGAAAGCTATTCCCGGGCAAGGTGTAGAGATAACATTGACCGTACCAACAGGCTACTTTTTGCCCTTCGATTTGCTATTACTCTTGCCAAACGTCTTTCCTTCAAAGCCAGGTCTCGACTTTCCTTTCTTCTTGTTATCCTTTCTCCGCTCATTCCTAGCTGCGATGTTATCTGTACGTTTCTTCTGTTTGGCGGCCATAGAAGCAGTAACCTGTTCTTTCCGCTCGTCCCTAATATACGAATCAATATTCCTAACTCGAAGACGGCACGAAGAAGGGAAGGGGAAAACACGCACCAAGCTTTCTTACTCTTCACCTTGGCCTTCTCCTTTCTCTTAGCAGCCTTCTTCAATCTACCTTCATCATCCCGAATCTTAACACCTTCCAAGCGTGCTTCAGCCTTATCCCACTTCTCCTTCTCCTCGATCGCCTTGCGTTTCTCGGCCGGCATTGCTGCAAGTTTTTCCTTACGTGCAGCGAGTTGCTCAAGAGCTTGTTGTGGGTCAGACGTGGTCTTTAGACGTTCGGTTTTCTTCGACGAGGATTCGCCGACAATGTTGCCAAAAGCAACGTTTGTAACTTTTGATTGAGGGCCAGTGTTGCGCGTAAGAGGGTTTGCGTTGTCAGGGACGAGTAACTGGGTCTACGAGCGCAATACACATTAGCCTCCGGCAAGCTAATGAGATATCGTTACGCACCTTCGTAGAATTGCCCTTCTTTTTTCTCCTCTCTTGAATCCTTGTTCTTTTTTCCTTTCATCTCCTCTGCTCGTTTAATCTTCTCTTTCGTCTCTTTTCTCCGTCGCTCGCGCATCGCCGCACGCTGCCGCCGCCGTTCCTCNAGTAGCTCGTCGCGATCACCAGCTCCGCCAATGGTCGATCGTCCTCTGTTCCGTAGTTGTGCCATCCGATCGTGAAGTTTTTTGCGTAAGGATTCGATACCGCCAGATTCTGGCAGTGGTACAAGTTTTTCTTCGCCTTCAGCCTCAGACTCCTCTGCGTCGTCGTCTGCGTCACTCATGTCGACGTCGATTTGCATGGTCATGTCGTCCCCAGAGTCAGAGTCGTCTTCTGGAATTTTTCGCTTCTTGCCCTTGGAAGGCGTTGAGTCTTCCTTCTCCCTGAGGGCTTCATTCTGGAGGTCGATGATGGTTTTGTTGTTTGTTGGGTCAAGCTATTACTTTGAGATTAGCCTGGCTCGTGTTAGGTTAGCATGGAGGACTCACTTTGGCCTTCTTGGCCTTCTTTGACGCCTCCTTTATCGCCTGCTTGTCCTCCTTTTTGTTTTTCTTGTGTTTCTGATATTTTGACGCAAGCTAAATTCGAACCAGCGATGAGCAAAATATTTGTAGCTGAATCAGGAGGGACGTGCCTGCTCTTCGCTTTCGTCTTGTACGAGGTAGTACTTGGCGGGTATGAGTTTCAATAGCGACTCAAAAGCCTCATTGTGTCGTTCCAGCGATGCTCGTAGTGTGGCAGCCGGTGTGGTCATCGTGGATGAGGAGAAGAAAATAAGGCGTAAGGTTAGGGTTCTGTGATTGGCTATATTGATGGTTTGTCATTTATTGGAATTTGTGATCATCAGCTCTCTGACCATGACCATGACGTTCCAACAGCCTCGCAAATTCATCCTCACAAAGGACCAGTTGGAATGGTTCCAGACCTCAGAAACCCACAAGAAGATCGTAACTTATATTGAGACCCTCAACGAGGCCGTTGTAGGTGTTAAATTGACTGATCCCTGCGAGGAATCAGATGTATGCCCGTCTAACCTGTATAACGTTCAGCCTCTGACACATCGTCTTTCATGTAGGGAGTCAAAGCCATCCTAAATGTTCTAGCACGCGTAGAGGAGCTGTGCAAGGAGACCCCAGCCGTGAGCAACGCAGCCTCGCGGTTCGGCAATCCTGCTTTCCGGACCTTTTACGACAAGGTTCACGAGGTGCGAGTTCCATAGCCTGTACAGCAAAACCCGGAGCACTGAAGCATCTGTGGAGGTGTACAGACTTCCCCTCAGCTCCACGAAACACTTCCAAATCTCCCCAAAGACAGCATTCCTGAAGTGACAGTCTATTTCGACGAAGCTTGGGGAAATCGTGCTCGAATCGACTATGGCAGTGGCATGGAGTTGAATTTTCTCTGTTGGATGTGAGCAGATTATCCTCAGTCCCTCTATATCTAACTCCGGGCTAGGTACTGTTTAGAGAAGCTTGGGGTCGTCGGTCCAGAAGACCATAAAGCACTCGTTATCCGCGTATTCTGGCGGTTCGTACCATCACCATCTGCTTGATCAGGCTGTTTACCCTTGTCGTATCTGTCAGGTACCTGAACGTCATGAGGGCTCTACAATCGACCTATTGGATAGAACCAGCCGGCTCTCATGGTGTATGGGGTCTTGACGACTATCACTTCTTACCTTTCTTGTGGGGTGCATCACAACTTCGCGGTTCGCTATCCCTCAAATCACCACATATGTCTTCGATCCTCACCAAGATACAGGTCACAAATACATCCGTCCGAAAGCTATCCACGATCCAGAGGTAGTGGAAGAGTACTCAAAGCACTACATCTACTTCGCTTGTATCGCGTTCATCAACTCCGTACGCCTCCCATTTCAGAATGCTCCACCGTCCCGCAATCTAACCAAACCCGGCTTCCCAGATCAAAACCGCCTCCCTGAGGTGGCACTCTCCCATGCTCGATGATATCTCAGCCGTCAAAACATGGGATAAAGTCAACAGCGGAATGATTAAAATGTACCTAGCAGAAGTGCTCGGAAAGCTTCCAGTCATTCAACACTTTCTCTTTGGGTCCCTGTTACCTTACGAAGGACCAGCGCCTCCAGCGACGAATGATTCGCAACAAGATGATCCGCATCGGGGACATGCGCATGCTATGGCTGATGCTGGTGGACCTGGGCAGAGAGAAGTTGGGTGGGGAGATTGCTGTGGTATTCCGGTGCCTTCTGCATTCGGTGCCGCGAAGGAGGAGAAGGACCGGTTCAGAGCACCCGGCGTTGGACTTGGTGGGCCGGGAATCCGACCTGTGCCCTTTGACTGATTCCGGGCCATTGAGTGCGATTTCCCATTTGCTCTCGAATTTATCTACGATTCAGAAGTAATTGTGGTGATGGTGAACAATAATATGAGTAGACAATAATCCTCGTGGATGATTAAATGTTTATTGTAAATCCTGAAACAAATATGGTAATACGTTCCGTTTTTGGATTTCCGGAGCTCCTAATACAGCCAAATACTTTCCAAAGTCGGATACTGTCATTTATCACACGCACAATGGACGCACGCCGGTCCCGCACATAAGAGTCATTCGCTTGACTCTTGTCGTTGTCCTTCTTTCTCAGACGACCATCATGTTCTCTCAGTACTCACTTCCCTCCCGCTCTTACACTGAAACAAAACAGTGCCTCCTCTGTGGTTCTGCACAGACCACTAGATTCAAATATCACTCAAACCTATCGGGAGAGGGCGAAGCCTGTCGTCTTTACCATGAAGTCCGAGACCTCGACGTACTCATAGAAGATGTCATCCCTATCCAGCGGGTGTACCTCCTGAGGAGATACAACGCATTCAGCTCTACCACTATTTCCAGAATCCCCAGCGAGATTCTGGTGGAAATATTTGACTACGCGATTGGACTGAGCCGCTTCGGCCACCGACATTTCCCAGTCATTCTCTCTGGCGTTTCATCGCGCTGGAGAGAGCTGGTACACTCTACACCATTTCTGTGGTCCGAAATATCTCTTGAGTTCTGGAGCAAGTGCCCGAAGCGGTTAAATAATCGCATCAACCTTCTGCGTCTCTATCTGCGGCATTCAGGATCTGCACCACTATTTCTACAAGTAGCTTACGACCACTTCGCTACGGGTGGAAATCAGGAACCAAATTTCGATGCAAACTTAATTGATCCCGCTGTCGACAAGTCCCTGATTGCGAATCTCCATCGCATCAGGGAATTGTCCCTCGAGAACGCTTCAACACGGTGGCTCTCCTACACACCCCAAATTACCGATCTTCAGGATTTTAGGTTCAAGGGCAGGCATGGTCCTACTCCAGACGCACCAGTTATCTCCTTCGCTGACTCACATCGTCTATCTAATCTCTCTCTGACTGACTGGTCAGCAATCAAGTTCACCGGCTCGGGAAATTTCAATGAACTGACAATAATTGCTCTGGAGTCTATGGAGGTAACTGTGTGCGCATACCTGCTTGCTGCTTGTCCTAATCTCGTGGAGTATCGTTGTCAATCACCGAAACATCCATCAGTTTCCTCCCTCTTCCGATACGAACCATGGAAGGCCATCGTCATTTTGGAAAACCTCAAAGTATTCGAATGGGAGGTCACTAATCAAGATGAACTTGCGGAGGTTGAAGGAGCGATGTTTCGTTTCCTTCATTTACCTTCACTTATCTCGCTAAAATTGCTTACACGTCAACATTGTCAACATCCCTCTCTACATATTTTCTGCAAGCGCCTGACTAGACGCTTGACGAGGCTTTACATCTCCTTTTGCTGCATCAAGACGCGGAGGAGCATGTGTCTCTTCAACAGTATCCCCCCGGAATGCGATGTTAGAGTTTTAACTCTACGTGCGCATGGATTCCTTCGGTTCTTCAAACACACGTTAATGGCCTTGGAGAATACCAAACGTTTCCCTATGCTCAATCACCTAATTATCGATGACAGGAACCAAGGGAATGATCGCTGGGGTCGCCATATTACGCTGGATTACGATTTCGCGTCGTTGATCCATAAATTGCTTGTTCAACGCGCAGATAGGGCGACCTTTATTCTCGGGTTTTATATCAAGATTTCTTGGTTCACTGTGAAGTGGCCGAGGGATGTGGCGTCTGCTTTACGGGGGCTCACACAAAGTGGGAAGTTTCGGCTGACTTATTCGGGAGGAGATGAACCCTTTCAATAGTTTGCCGCAGTCATTTCCCCCTCGATATTTATAAAGTGACGTTCAAGTACCGTAAATCAAATTAGGTATCCCAAAAACTAATTGCTTGAGACCTCATTCGTTGGTATTGCTTCATCTATCATAGATATACTCCTCTGCATTACTCTTCAGCACTTTCCCTACCATCTCCGGACGATGATGTAGCTTGCATAGAAGAATGGGCGTTTTGCGCAAAATGTACACTTGTCCTCTCTAGACCTTTGTGATATATAGCTGTTCTCCACTCTGACCAGCTGTAAGTGGTTCGAAAGGGCAATCCTCAACGGCCTCAGATTCCAGCAGGTGCAACACAGTCAAATAACACTGTAGCTGAGGATTCTCGTATAAATGTCACGAGTATGAGCTTGTATTGGCGGAATAGGCGCTACTCCTGACAGTAGCTTTAGAACGATTATCGTCAGAAGTGTGAGAGGAGTTCAAAAATTAATTTCTCATAGTCGTAATGTTACAGTGAAATCCGATGGACGAAACTGACGTCGTAACAACCACTGTGTCATATTCGTTTAAAACCTCAGTCAAAAAGATAGATTCATTTACAAGAGACGCAATCCACCCAGTGCCCAGCTAGTACGAGGCGAGTACAATTACTACACAGAAGTCAAAATACAATCCCTAAGGTATAAACCAAATCCCAAATCAAGATAGTCCGCTCTTCAAGGAATATACACAACCAACAACGTATTAACCACCAGCTTCTCCAGCTCTCCAGAAGAAATGAAGTACACATGTTCGACACCAACAGGATTCGTCGATGACGGGTTTGGCCTAGGCATACCATACGGCACCGACTTAGGTGACCCGTCCACCTCAGTACAGATTTGAATTTCCGCCTCAGCGAGCGGAACACCTCCGGCCTCCTCAACCTTGATCCTGAGGATATCGGCTTCAGTATCACCAAGCTCATGGCCTCCGGCAGTGTGATAGGGTGCACCGGCGAAAGCTCCTCGCACAGGGGGTAAGTGCTCTTCGCGTCCTGGTACACCGTACCCGCGTTGAACGTTAAACCCAGGCATGCGAACGTTGTTATAGAGGGACTTCGCATTCGGGTGTCCGGTGGTGATGTCCTCTGTCGGGAATTGTATAGCCATATTCGGGGGCCAGACGTATCCGCCTGCAGTCCATTGGAGCTCGGGAGAAAGCTTGTACATCTTGAACGCTTGATACAAAAGGGCGTCACCACCCTTCAGCTGCACAGACGGTCAGAGCGATGCTAGAGAGTGACGCGAGTAGACGTACCTGAGGAATCAAACTTTCCGCTGTGACCTGGCTGGGATCGGCGTTATACGAGTAGTTCAAGAAGAAACCCAACTTCTTCCCCCTCGACAAATTCAATATCGGGCTCAAGAAATCGAAGAACCTATCGCTCGGGGTAAACAAAGACTGATTATCCACCCCCAGCCCCGGTGCCGACCCTGGCAAACCCAGACCCAAGCCACTCAACGGTGATCCAATATTCTGTGGGGTATTATACCCTTTGATATACACCCCATACGAGATCGACACCCGACACCCAGACTGAACGGTGTCAATCTCGTAATCACAATCACCCAAGAACGCGACCCAATCCAGATCACCATTCTTCCCTCCCCTACCCGCAAACTTCTCGTTTTCACCGTAGGAGGGTTCAGTGACAATAACCGCACCACCGCGATATCTCACAGGGAGAGTGATAATGATCGTCGCGCTCCTTCCGTCATTCCTCAAACTGATCGGTTGCCGACCCATACGTCCACCACTAACGACCACTTCAAGTTTATCGCGGAGTACGGAAAGATGATAGCCTGCTGGTAAACTCGGGAAAAGACTGCTGCGAACAGCATCGATGATCGGATGATTGGCGATTTCGAGGGAGGTAGTGAGAGGGAGATTTGGTGGGAAGAATAGAGATTCGCGATCGCCGTAGGCATCCAAGTCGGATGTCTGATGCGGTCTACACGCAGCGATGAGGACGTCCAGAGCAGGAGGCGTATCCTCCAACACGTTAATCGGGAAATCCAACGAATGTGTAATCCCGCTCTAACGATCTCGATCAGCATTATCCTCCATGAAAATATAACAAATTCCAAGAAGATGAAACCTACCTTGGATCTGAAGAACAAAACCAGTTGACTAGAATCACAAGGGACCCTTCCAGTAACCGCAAACTGCCTAGCCTTCACATCCAACAACCGCCCAATACTCTCCCTCAGAACAATCTCATCTCTGCTATATCCAGGACCAGGAGCGGTCTCCGGTGGCAAAACCATAGACTTCCTGGCAGCAGGTGTACGAGCGACCTTTTCGATCTGGAAATCATTGATACTAGGGGACATGAACGCTCCAGCTCCAGCCGCTGATGGCGTAGGGGAGGCTGTTCGACTTATTGGTGCGCCGTACATCGAGTGACGGTGGATGGGATGAATTCAGTGGGTTTTAATTGTGAGAGACGCGTCGAGGATTGAAGGGGATTCGGGGCTAGGGAGAGAAGCAGGAAGAGAAGATCAGATATATCGAACAGGATAAGGAACCTCTCGATAGCCCCTATATACGCTTACCCTTAGCCACATGAGATACAGCCGGACATGTGGCTGCAACGTGCCGCAATGGAAGTTGACAACAATAAGTAAAAACAGAACAGGCTGGAGGGTTTGGTTTAGTACATATCAAGATCTCCAATGATCGCAATATTTGGCACAGGGAGTACCTGGTCACCGGTCAGGAGTGTAGCCGTAGAGTATTATAATCTCAACACGATGCAGTGATGATCTGGAGGGTGCATCGTGTAAAACTGTCCTGCACAATGTTCTCGAACAGCAGATGACATCACTGTTTGATCAAGTGAACAGAAATAAGCGCACGCGCCCTACTGCTACGTACGAAAACTGCACGGTGCTGTAACGTCGAAGGCTCGAAACAGCACTTCATGCTGTTCTTAGTAGCATAGCTTCAACGCACATCTTCAGCGTGCAGTAGAACAACGAGGCCGTACATATTTCAGGAAAACACAAAAAATGCATTCAATCCCAATAATTTAATCTCGTACACTATAAACAAAGACAGCAGCACCACAATAACACAAATAACAAAACACTGCGAGTGAGAGAGGGAAAGCTCTAAAAATGAGAAAGAAAGAAAAGCATCTACGTATCGTCCATATGCGAAAAATGCGAGTATCAAAAACGAGTCCATCATGCAAACATCATAGGAGCCAACACCTCCATACCTCACTATCCGCCCACACGCTCTTCTTCCCCAATAGCTCTACCACCCCACACTCGAAACTCTCGCACGCGCGCTCAAGGTTTATAATCCATACTATCCCTATCGTCAGCCCACAATCTCGCCCACTCGAGACAAAGTCGATATACATAAGCTTTTAAGAACCAGCATCGTCAGCATCAGCAATCACTTATCCGTATCAAAAGGAAAGGAAAGAAATAATGGAGGGGTGGTCAGCGACCGGCCGAGAAGAAGCAAATGTATGAGCATGAGCATCGTCAGTTCCTCTCAACGGAAACCATNGATCCATCCGCGTCTCGCCTCTCGAAAGAATTAAAACCATAAAAATTTACAAAAACACCACCTTCCATATCAACCTTTCTCCCCATACTCCTCTTCCACTCCTTCCCAGCCCTCGCAATCCTCTTCAACCTCCTCTCAGCATCCACATTCCTCATCAGCTCTCTACCTTCTTTCGTGTCCTGCTTTTGTAGTGCCTCGAGTGCGTATTCTGATAGTATGCTTTTTCTTTTTGGTGTGTCGGTGGAGGTGGTGGTGGTTGAGTTGGTTGAGTCGGCGGAGGGGATGTCGGTTGAGGGAGAAGAGTGTGAGGGGGAGGGAGAGGGGAAGGAGGAAGAGGGGAGGGAGGCGTTGGCTGCTAGTAAAGTAGACGTCGTCGGACCAGAGAAATACGCAAGGATATTATAAATCTCCTTATACGTCGTCGAAAGCGGAACAAAATGAACCCTACCCCAACCACACACATCAGCAACCCCTCTCACCCAATGATAAAACCCAACAGCGGCACTCACCAAGGCTGAATCCAATCCGAAAACCACTCCTCATAAACCGTACTCTTAATCGGCACACTATCACTCGCCAAAAACGCTAAAAACCGCCCACTATAACTCATCCCATCCAGATCCACCAGATACCTATACTTCCAATGTTCGCCCAGCGGCACAGAGTCTCCGAATCTGTGATCCCTCTTCAGAGCTTTTTCGCCGCCGGGGTATGAGTCGGAGCCGACGGATTTGACGAATGCGGCGTCCATGAGTTCTGTGTTTAGGTGTGTGAGTGGGACGAGGGTGGTTTTGTATGTGTTTGATGTAGGTGGATCGGCGAATGTTACTGCTCGTAGTTCGGTAGAAGGAGGAGAGGGTGAGGAAAGAGAGGGCGTGGTCATCCGCAAAAATCGATGCCGTTGGTACAACCCAACAAACCCCGCAGGATGCGATCCACCACCAGTAGTAGCCCCCCTCCAAAAAACCTTATCAACTTTATCTTCCCAGTTAACCTCCATCTTATCAACATCCTTCAGCTCTAGGTTCACAGGATCCCAGCCGTAGGTGTATCGTTTCGTCGAACCGTAGTAGTAGTGCGATGGGATTCTGATATCCATGAATCCTTGGGCGCGCGCGGGCGTGAATATGGGGTATAGCGCTGGTATGGATCGCCAGTCGGAGTAGAAGTGGCCTTGAGAGGTGTGCATGTGTGGGTGCAGGCAGAAATCGATTATGGAGTTCGTTGTTGACATGAAGTGGAAATCGTCTCCTGGCCCCTCGATTTGCTCTACTTCCTCCGAGCCTTCGTCTGAGGCGTCGCCTTGGTTAAATGATGCGAAGGAGAAGTAGTTAGTAGGTCGAGTTAGAGCTAGGGGGTTGCGGCGGGAGGAGAAGAGTCGTCGGGCGGGTGTATCGGGTGGACATGTTCGTCTCCATGCCTCCCAAATATTCTCGTCGTGGTTCCAATCGGGTATAAAGGGCCCGCCGAGAACGGATTCGATGCCTTTGGAGGAATCTTGGATTGTGAGGTTTGGGTATTGCTGGTGTTCCCAGGGAATGAGGACGCGTCCTTCGGCTTTGGCGTTGACTGCGAAATCCATGTCTGGTAGCTGCGATGACGATGAATGGATGACGGGATGCAGGGGATGATCGAAGCTTACTTTCGCTGAGAATTTGGATACCATGGATCGGAAACCGTGCGCTCGAGCGCTGACTTCGGAATCTTCGTAGGCATGGTTCATCTTGACGGTGCTCGGTTCGCCACCACGTATTCGCACAAGGTGTATCGAGGGCAATTCGCCCACCTATACACCCTCGATAAGCCTTCAGTCATGAGCAAACGAATAGACTTACTTGAAGCGTCCGTCTACGAATCTCCTCGCCACTGAGCTGCCAGAAGGGCTCGAGATCGCTCATGAGTCCGTCAAACTCATCCACCATCTTAACGTCATTGCGCTGCGCATAGTCCCACCACTCCTCGAATCCCTTCGGTGGACTGCGCTTATACCGCCTCCGGTACTCCTTCACCGCGTCCTCGAGCGTCTTGCTCTGTTTCTTCAACTTGGCACGAAACTTGTCCTCGGCCTCGTCCATGAGTTTCGGTATCGGGTGTCCTGTAATGGTGCCTCTGGCGTTGCCGAACAAGCCGCCGGTGGCTTTTGACAGGGCATCGAGCTTGAACTTGGTGCCTACGGGCGAGAGCTTGATGTCTGGGTGGGTGTTGTGGCCCGAGTAGAAGCCCTGGTGGAGGAAGAGGATCGTAACAAAGGCGAGGAAGATGTACGCTCTGTTGCGCACGAAAAGGATGCGGGGCAGGGCTCTGCGGCGCGAGGACAGCATGCCTCCGCGCTCGAGGTCGACTGGCGAGTGTATACGGCTGTTTGGCCACCTGTCGTCTGCAGGCATAGAAAGCCAGCACCTGGCCGCAGCTGAGAAGGAGAGGGGAATAAGCGCTCGGAACCGAAATGTACGGCAATCTGATGGAATGATGGACCACATGCTCGCGTTATTTTTACTCTTCTTCCAAGTTCTCCACCCCCGTGCATTTAAATCTCTTCTCATCTGGGGCTTGTGGGGTTCACAAGCTCCGTCTAACGCCCCGCTAACGACCCAATGCTTTCCAGCGACCAGCACGAGAAAGACCGCCAGTCCGACGACGAGAAAGTCGATTTTGGCGGAGATATCAATGAATTGTCGGTCGTGGCTGAAGGCGAAGAACGTACGACTTGGCTCGTATGGATCCTAGTCGCCTGTTCGACCATCTCTGGTCTACTCTTTGGTACGCCCCCAGGATCAAATTTCACGCATTCTCAAAATTCTCATTTTTTGGCCTGTAGGCTACGACACCGGCGTCATTTCGGGTGCTCTGGTCACTATTGGCTCCGATCTAGGTCCGGAACAGCTGTCCGACGGCCAAAAGGCAAGTGATCCTGCTCGACCTCCCAAATCGGCGACAGGACAGATGACCCTGACGCTGACCCCTTTCGACGTTTTAGGAATTCATAACCTCCGCGACGACCCTCGGTGCCCTCTTGGGTGGTCTAGCGGCTGGTATCATATCAGAT
>JANIEX010000175.1:0-50468 GCA_027627405.1 Leucocoprinus birnbaumii | reverse complement strand
GGAGGCAAAGAGCGTCTGTGCGAGCTGGGCCTGGGTGGGAGGGTGAGTGGCGGGCGGAGGAGCAGCGCGATAAGGAACTGACCTGGAGAGCAGCGAGATCGATGGCTTCCTGGCCGATGTGGGAGGAGGAGAGGGAGGAGACGAGATCGTCGACGGAGAGACTCATGTTGGTGGAGATGCAGTCAGCGTGGGGGGAGGCCGGAGCTGAGCGTATATAAACCTCATTTAAACACTCTACCCCGGAATCCTATCATCCCTATATGGCAACCACCAGACTCCGGTCCGGCTTCTCCTCCCTCCGCCAGATCTCATCTCAGATCTCCCAATCTCTTCCGGCTTCTCCTCCTCGTTCCACTACAGGCACCCTCTCCAGCTCAACAGCACGCCACCAGCTGATATCCCGGCCTAACTTGCCCCTCCTCTCCGCACCAATGAAGCCCAATTACCTCAACATAACATCATCTGACGAACGTACCGTCGCATTACTTATCTTTCGGGTGGGAGAACAGTGGAAGATCTATTCGTGGCTAAGGGATGGATTCAAGTTTATCCCTTCCCTTTGCCATGTGTCGGTGGGATCATGTCATCGCGTGCCCATGTTTGCCTCGAGCTGCCCTCGTTCGAGGCCGTAAGAACAATTCAGCCTGGAGCGTCCTCGATTGGGGCTCGAGGTACGAGAGCATCGCACCGACTCCGAGTGCCTTGCCCAGGTGTTCCGTCGTAAGCCTGTGTATGACTAACATAGTGATGTGGGCGCTATTCTGCATCTAGGACCTCAAACCTATCACAGCCTCATGTTACACGCACCCCTTATTCGCAGCTGCATCTCCGTTGGGTACAATAAATATCACGATGGTCAATCCTCTCGAACAAAAAGGTCGGCATCAAACACTTGAATCTCTTGAATTTCATTGCTAGTTAATCCGCCCGGTATGACCGATTGATTAGACGACGACACGTATACTACATTTTACGCATGCAATATCCTCGGAGGACGATCACTCAAGCGAGCAGTGTATAATGTATCTGCGTGATGCTCGCTTGCGCTTTCGTTAGTCGAGGATTCACCGCACTTCGCTTATTCGTGCCGCACACACACACAATCCCATCGCATGGTGCCTTGATAGCACACGTAAATCCCGCATAGAGATTTTCAAAATCATCCTCCCCTCTCATCCCCTCTCATGAGCGCCTCTCACCAAGCTCCCAACAAACGTTCGCCGACGCAATCACCTACATCATTCCTAGTAAAATCCAAATGGAGATCATACATCACAATCCACTCCTCGCGAATTTAAAATCGACGTCACCCGATTATGTACCACAATCATTAATCATTAAGAAAACCAACCCAAATAATCCCCGGAAAGAATATCTCGGGAAAGAATAAATATCTCGGAACAAACGTAAGCTTCCAGTGTGACTGTGTTGGTTGATTTCCGTTCGGAGGGACGGTGGCGGTGTGTATGTGCGCCACTTTGGTCATAGACGATGACTTTGCGAAGCATCTGGTCTTTTTAGAGGTTGAGTTTGGACCTGCAGCTAAAACATACGTTTCGATGGATGAGTCTGGGGTTTTCGCTGCGGGTGAGTAGCTGCGCTGAAGGGTAAAATGATCACAGTCCGCAGAGAGACAATGGAAGACAGATAGATAGGACTGCGCGTACGAATCCGGAAAATCAATTCCGAAATACCCCGTCGAGTCTCGACCACGCACATTTGCATCTACATCCAAACCCACTCTTGGATACCAAAGATAACACTCACGCACGCACACCCACCGAGTCACCCTCTTCCACAGGCCATTTTATCAAAATTCTATCATTCCTATCACACCACCTCATTGATCCTGACTAGCTCAACACCTTCAAGGGCCGATTGAAGATCACGCTCGATAGAGTCCGCTAAGGGCCAAGTCGCAATTCGGGTCGTACCTGCAGGCTCGTTGCTCGTCGATATCACTACTTTTCCTGCACCCCATCCGGCATCACTCATTGGACTCGAACAGCGATCTATCTTATCAACCCAGAAATCAATTTTCACCACACAAACCTCCGTACCTTCCAAGACTCGAAACTCGAAAGTCTTAGCTCTCCTTAAGTTCAAGACTCGAACGAGGTACATAACTTCCAAGAGAAACTGCCAGTGGATTCACCGAAAATTCGCCTTCTCTTACACTCTTTTCGAGGGGTGCCTTGTCCAAACGTCCCGAGTGTCCGCAACTGTCTCGAGTGGCTTGATTTCTCCGAGAAAGCTCGTTCTGGTGTTTTACTTGGCACTTGGCTAGGAGAGAAGGAGACTCCGGGGGGTTCTACTCTGTATCTATTGCATGACGCCTCACCGCTAGAAGCGAGATGAGTCCCGCTATGATGATTGTTTTTATAGTACATAGAAGTGGTGCCCACCAATATCAAGAGCATCTCATCCCTACGAGTTTAATTTCGACTCTCACATCCACGAACGTCAAACGTTCACCAACCCTCAAATTTCAATCTAGAAAATTTCTCTGAATCTTCTGAACCTCCAGAATTAGAAAGAGAAGCACAATCCACCACCACCACCACCATCATCATCATCATCATCATCACTCAGAATAGCCCTTCCCAGCAGAACCTTCCCTTCTTCAGCATTTCAACATTCAAGAACCCCGGCACGCAAAAAAAAACACGCACATACACACCCACTTCTCAAGATCTCACTTCTCACTTATCGGCAAATAACCGTACATCTTTGGCACTAAAACCGGACCGGGCTTCTGGACTTCTGTTCATCATAACCGAAAGCTTCTCTCTCTCAGACACGCGGGCTATACATTTCTCGGTGAGTCGGGGTTTGGTCGAGGGCTTTTAATTTTGGGTTCTCTCGGTTCTCGGGTCTCGGCTCTTCGCGGTGGTGGCAGTTGGTTCTGCGGGACCGGTGCTAAGTCTCCGGTTCTCCGTTGCACCGTTTACCGTTTGCCGCTGAGCCGCTGAGCCGTTGTCGCCGCTTTTAGCACGGTCGGGCGTTTAATGTCCGGCTAGACGGGTGACCGGATGGGCGTTGCGCTAACTGCCGCTTTCGATTGTTGGTTTCCTCAAGAGATTGAGTGTTGAGAGATTTATCGCTTCGGGGGATTCTGATATTGAATTGATCAACTGGGCGCCGGCAGCGTGGAGAAACTGGTCGTCGTTGCTACTAGGAAATGATAGCGCTGGCTTCCAAGTTCCCCTTTTATCAGAATCGTCTCGTCTCGATGCCTCTTCGACGCCACCCCCACACTGCCAGGTCGTCACGATTCAAGCTAAGGGATACAGGTACGTTACTTAGTACTGGGGCAATCATCATTTTCAAGGCACCTAAACAGGCAATTTAGGATAGAATGTAACACCGTTTGAAGTCTGTTCTTGGATCCGAAGTGGAGTCGTTCAAGGGGATTACCGAGGATCAGGTCTATATCTGCCTGTGAGGTGCCTTGGCTATTATCGGGTTGATTGTTTGCATCTCCCCTGCTTCGGCGATTGTCCGAGAGTGGATAAATCCGTCGTTTGGCAAGACCGACTTAAATTGGTTGACTTACTTGGTTTTGGAAGTGGTCTTTCCAAGAGACTTTTGAGCGACGACGACCGTTATCGTCCATCAGTGGATCGTTAATCGAATGGTTCCTTATCGTTATCTCTTCATTACAGCTAATAGACTTACTATCATGTTTTGACCGGTATTACACCGAACTTGCAGCTTTCGAGCTACTTCTTGAATCTCCATGATTTCGAAGCCTAGAGGTGTTTGTGCTATGACAATCAAGTAGCGCATTCCTCCTTCCATCGACATGATATTTTGAGTTACCATCATTTCGCGCCAAGCAGAATTACCTCGCTGAGGAGCCCGACACCGAGGTGTCTTTAGGAGTCAAGCCATCCGTTTCGGAATCTTTTGCATTAAACCATATAGACATCACTATGTCTATGTTTAGATGCTAGGAGTGCAGAGAAGTCAGGCTGGGGTAGATTTTTCAGGTTTGTACCCTAGGGAGCTGATGACCGACCCCACATTCTGGAACGGCCCTGATGATGAATCGACTGTTCATGGCTTGCGTGAGATTTTTGTATCTGTCGCAAGTGGTATCGCTCAGGGGTCGCAGTGTGGGGAATAGTGGCTGGTTGAGAATAGTGATTCTGAGTTCAGCTCTATGAGTCTATGATTCCATCCCGCTAAGGAAAAGAAGTGACGGGTTTCTTTCATCATTTCCTGAGTCACTCACTGGGTGTACATACTTGAAAAGTTGGCACCACCACCCACGCGGGTCGTAAAGGAACGCCACAATTTCTAATGTGATCTCACAGAACGTCATAAATAACAAGCTAGAACTGTTCGTTTATATCTTTTTACCCGCTTCCATTGCAGGCGCCTCCATTCCTGCTGTGTTTTCTGTTCCTTGTTTACCCCTGCATCACTCGCATTCGCGAGAAGTGTGTTTGTGCGCAGGGGTGACGGAGTGATTGTGATCGTGGTATTGATTATACGTATTGCAGGTGTGGGGATGCCAAGGTCTGTGGAATCTTGACCCTCAGGTTGAGCTTCGAGAAATGTTATCTCAATTGCCACCGAGCAGTTTCCCGTGTCGATCTTTTGACTGCGCTCAAGTTACACATTCTTTCATCTCGGGGTTTTGGGCGATATTGATATGAGTTAGAATATTGACCAAAATCTGGGACCCGATGCCAATTCCGCTCCAGCTAAGATCACAAAGTATGCACAAACCGTGCACTGTTATTCCCTAGCCCCTCAGGCTCACCTTCCTTTCGCGAAATAGCTCTCCTCACCGCGTTGCTCATTGATTAAATTCGTTTATAAGGATCCATCTCGCGACACCCGAATGTGCGTTAGAAGTAGGTATGTCTGATTACCGTCGTATTACATCTTGCATTGAAGTATAATGGCAATACGATCGAGCCAGGTTGAAATTTAGCTGAAAAACGTACAGAAAAGTCTAGCTCCATGGTTCTTGAGTTGTCAAATCTGCGCAATTTAAGGCATGACTTACATTCAACCTAGTATCTCAAAGCCTCAACCTGTATATCCAACCCAGCAGCTAACAAAGCGGTAGCCCTTTCCTTTTGCCGCTCCGTCCATTTTGCTTTTTCCACAATGGTATCCCACGACGGATTCGGTGTACCAGATCTACTGTTGTAGACGTGAAATTGGAGAGTACGGAGGCGTGGTTCAAAGAGGGGTGCATCGGATAACACCCTCGATTCCAACATACACAAAAATAGATCGACGTAATCTTGGTCTGCGGGATGACCCAGAGATCTAGTTACAAGTGGTTGAAAACCAGCGAAGCAGAGTGATCTGAGTTGCGATAAGAGTCCGACACCGTTTTGCAAAGTCAGAGGTTTCAGGATATCATCGGCATTTCGTCCAGGATGGCAATCTTCCCTGAACTCAATGCTCTCGAGTGTTGATACACCGTCAAGTACCTCCCATAGCCTCCGCGGCGAGCCTGCGTCGAAAAGACTCAAAATCGAAATCCACGCTGATATGACGTAGCTCACGCAGAGAGGAGAGGAACGGTAGCCAATATTGTACAAGGAAATCTGAGTTGGGTACATCCTTGAGACTATCCCTATACCGGTGCGCTTTACTTCCAAGCGAATGCTCCACTCTCAAGAACGTGAGTGATGGAAACTCGAAATGGTTCATCAGAATGGCATCCCAGCCCTTAAAGCCAAAGCCCCAGGAAAGCTTTTGAAGCATTGCAAGGGCTGTTCGTTGTGTGGCCACAGGTGCGGGAGTGCTGGTTCTATTAGTTGGTGCGGCGGGAACTTCCGCATGGAAGTCTATGAGGTTTGGGCAGTCAACGAGCATGGTGAGACAATCATCAATGGGGAATTGGCAAAGCCGTAACGATGTCAGGCCAGTGAGAGGTACTCGAATGACGGGGTGGAGGTAGGGTATGTGAATGTTCCGAAGGTTGGGTACAGCTGAGGCTTTGAAAAGATTATACTCATGCTTCTTGTACCAGCTCAGCATCTCACTGTCCCAGGCTGGGGAAATTGTGTGGACCGTAATGCTCGTCAGGTTTGGAAATTCGCTGGGGACGTTGAAAGTGAGCTTTTCGATGATTTCGAGCCATGTATGGGGAATATCTGCCCTCGGGGTCAAGTTGAGGGATCCCAGCTTCTCTGGATGTTGGATGAAGATGAAGTTGAAGACGTCGGTGTAGGAGGTGTATTTCGTCGGGATCTTTCTGCTGGCGAAAAAATGCTGGCCGTGGTGCAAGCGCCTATCACAGCCGGAGCAGGTGGAGACATCGAGAAGGACATTGAGAGGAAAGCCTCCTGCATTACAATAATGAAGCTGAAACAGCTGGAAAGCCGTATCTGTGACCCATCCGCAATCTAGGAAGATGAGCTTCGCATGAGCCCACAGTGAAGGAGTATTGGACGCAACCCCGCGCCACTGGGAACAAACACAGTTGATCACTTGGACAACTGGGTGGCGGATGCCAATGTCCCGGAACGAATCGGTATCGTTGCAGGCATCTAGGAAGATTTTGGCGAGGATTTCTGAGGGAAGAGATCGAGTAGCAGAATAAATTTGGTTAAGGATATTTCCTTGGTGTTTGATTTCATGCATTTCTTCTTTGATGCGACTGAGAGTCGCAAGAATATAGGCCGATTCCTCTTGAATCGATATCTGGCGAGTCATGATGGGACTGAATGGTTGAGTTCAACGGAAGAATGTAGTTGAGAGCCATGAGTCTGCGTTTCATATCCGATTCCCACACTCAAACAACGCCTGCCTGGATAGTATGCAATTGATGGACCAGATGGCCGGTCTAGTAGGGCGCATGGAAATGCACATAGATTATTGTGTACTCTGGTCGGTATGGATTGTGTATCACATGTGATGGTAACATATGGTTGTTGAAAGTGGCCCATGATACTAGCTGAGGAGGTAATTGTTGGTGCTGGGCGGGGCTTAAACTCAGCGTGCCATTCGGATTCCATTGGGTAAAAGGGGGTCTCGGAGGTAAATGTGTTACTAGGAATGTGATGTTAAGGGCTCGAGTATTTATACACACTTGACTACTCACCGATTGTTGCTATAAGCGTCGACTGACTGCGTTTCAACCTACCACCAATCCAGAGACCCGACGAAGACCGAGAGTCTAGAGTCTAGGGGCCTCTAGTAGACCTGGCTTCGAGGTCGTTTTTTTTTCGGGACAAAGAGGAAGGTTGGAGGAAGGAGTCATTCAAGCGCCGCGCAAACTCTAGAATATATGCGAGGTGTTGAGTCTCGAGCAAGTCTCGAGTTGTACTTCGCATGGTCCGAATCCAGGGCGAGCGACCAGTATTTCCAACGTGATATGCCGTTTACTTCTTTTTGAATTTGAGGACGATCTTCTCCGATTCGTAAAAGCTCGCGCGTTTTAGAAATTAGATCTGCAGAGAGAGTAGCGAAAACCATCTAGTTGGATTTCAGAACGACAGTTGCTAAAGGATATGGGGAATATATGTGGTGAAAGGGGGAAATCGAATTTACAGCGACCAAACAACCTTCTCAAAGCCATTCAAACCAAACAAAAGTGGCCTCCTCCCATGTCCTTACGCTTACCAGTCTTAACTTCTCAACGCCCCTCTTTCTACAAGAAATCCCAGCGATGAAGGCACAATTTTTTCATCGGCACAGTCCGAATATGTCAGCAGACGAGTACCTGGTTTTCAAGACTCAGCAATTCCGCTCACCCATGTCAACGTCACGGTGAGGCTAGAGGCTTGATGCCCAGTCTCTTGGATTTTGGATCTTAGGAATTCCGACGAGACTGATGCCAGAGACCTGTGCGCCAACCCCTACGGTGCTAGTGCGTGAATTGGACTTCATACTTATTGGTTTCCTTGCTGACTACGCCTGTTCGGCCGCTCCTCCCTCAAGGCTCATTTCGTCGGCAAAAAATCGCTCACTGGTGTTCGAGTTCAGAGCGGTTCATGCGCCAGGTTTCTCATCTTTATGCTGTCAAGATTCCTAGACACTGAGGAGGAGGGTGGAAGGTTTAACTAATCCACTGGTGCGTCCATCGCAATCTCTTTGTTCCTACTCCCACTGGCGGAGGGAATTATCCTCTAGGTCTCCTCGGTGCTAACGAAGGATAATCCAGATCGACGGCCGTTTTTTTGACACTCATTATTAAATCTGCTGTCTCATGATCACGGGGAGCTGCTTGCGAGGACAATCGCAGATCGTTGTTGCTTCCTCCACTCAGGGTATGCCTCACCCACTATCACCCACTGTGATTCCATCACCTTACCTGTCACCTCGACGCAACCTCAGAACATCCATATCAAAGTCACAGTGTTTTGGGGCAACTTCGACAAGCCGATGGTCAATCTACCTCGGGCGCCCACAACAAAGCATCGGCGCTTACGTAACTCAGGGTCGAAAAAGGCAACATTCGGCTGGCCTTCAACGTTCAACCGGTGTTCACAACACTCGTGGCATCTAATCAGGGTATTTGTTGAACAAGATATCCAGAAACCTGTTCATTGCGCTTGCGCCGACAGTGCTCTGAGCTTTAGTGGTGCCAAGGACCCAAAATACCCATTTTTTAGGCAATTCCGGTGATGGTCCATTAGTGTCGCGATCATCACGATTCACGTCAAGAACCACGGATTATAATAATGAGGTCCATCGCTCGTTGTCGAGCTGACAGTACCATTGAATGACTGAAGGGGAGGCTTTGGTTGCGAGTGAACGCAGCTTCGGGACAAAAGATGATGCTCAGGGCAAGCAGCGAACAAAGTTGCATGGAGGTTTTGGGTCTATCTATTTGTCTACGTGGAGTACGTCCCCGTGTCTTCGACTCAAATTACCGTCTATTCGCTGTTTGCTGACGTGGAACGGCAGTACGGCAAATTATTATGTCCATGTGCAACAACACAGCTCACACAACAGTTTACACTCCGCGAGCTGACAACACAATGGGTCGATGCTCTTTTCGGATAATAGGTTGCCTCGTGCACCTTCTGCGGCGGCCGCTGTGACGACGAATCACCACAGCTGGAAGATCTTCCCTGATGCCGAGCGCTCAAGTACAGATTGACTGCTGCGTTTCTTGCCCTCCTCTCTTGCCCAAATGTTTTTCAGTATTCGAGATTAGATCTCTTCAAGAAAACTTTCTGCGAATTATGAAGGTAAGCAGAGGATTATTGCTTCCAGGAGATCGTTTTCGCTCATCGCGCCCCACAGCTCTTGGCCGCCTATGGTCCCAGGGCTGTGACATTAGAACAACCCGCTTTCAAGCTCCACTGCCACAGTTGTAGTGGTCCGTGCACGTATTTCCGGGCATATAAAGGGTTCTGGATCGAGCTAAGCTCTCCATCCACTTCTTGTCTTCTCCCCTCTCCTTCTGTCCCCTCCCCTCCCCTCCTCTCCCGACTTCTCCTGCTTCTTTGACTTACTTGCACGCTATCGTGGCGGACTTCACGCTCTTGTAAAGCACTGCTCTTGAACTCGAGCCTCGAGGCCGGGGATGTTTTGAAGACGTCGGGTGACATGAAGACCACAAGACTGGAGGACTACTTTCTTCATCAAAATGCGATGGATCAGGTCCCGAATTTGCGATGCGATAGGCTCATGAGTGCCAGACGTGGCGTACCAAGACTGGAGCATTGGCAACATGCAAGACCCCTTCGGTGCCTCGGGCTACTACAACAAGACGCGCTAGATTTGATTGAGCTATCGTTCAGTGTCGTTGATCAAGACCGGTCATCAAGACGGCCAAAACGTAATGAATCGAGGCTCTGGAGCCTTACTATACCGCGGTCTGAGGCTTCGAGTCGCGGTGAATATGTTTCAAGACCGATGAGACACGAGTTTCAAAGCGTGAATGATGATTTCTACGGAGCGGCGACTATGGAATGCATGATGCGGATGAACTACTGACTGCAAGACGTGACGCGTTAAGACCCGGAAACCAAGGCATTCTTTAGTCTAGCCAAGTCGCTTGCCGGTCGAGACTCAGTTACCTTGAAGCCACGATGGGGACCGGACCGGACTTGAAGACTAGTCAACTGGTACTTTGGCGACGTCTAGGTGGGTGGGTGGCGGGTGAAGACCCTGGACGTCAAATTTTCTTTGCTTAAGACCGATTTTCTTCGAACTGCGAAGGATCGCCTCGAAATTGGTACCTTGGACAACATCCAGGTGGGCGGGTGGTGGTTCAAGAACCTGGATTATCCATTTTCTTTGACTGGCGATCAAGACCTAGCTTCTCATGTCGTGAAGGTCGAAGGCACTGAAGTCTCAGCGGACGTGTGGTAGACAAAGTCTCGGGATCGTCAAGAATATTCAAAACGAGCCTGATACCTAGAATTCTGTATGCCGTTCAGATGGGCTTGCGGCAGATCAAGAGCCTGGATCATCAAGTTGTTTAGATTAACTGGATCATTTCTTGCTATTTCTTCTATTAAAGCGGTACCTCGGCGACGTCCAGGTGGGTGGTGGTGGGCAAGGCCCTGGACGTTCAAGATTTCTCTTCTCTATCTATCGGCGATGGCTTGTGGATTGAGCCAGTCGTTTCTCGTTATCTCTTCTATGAAAGTCGTACCTCGGCAACGTCCAGGTGGGTGGCGGTGGGCAAGACCTTGGACGTTCAAGATTTCTCTTCTCCAGTTATTGACGTTGGCTCATGACGTTACTTTCGAATATCAAGTTCCAGAGCTAACAAGCACCCACGGATCAAGCCCTAATTGGTCTGAACCGTTTCATCCTCGAGGGCGTGCGTTGAGGCGCTGGAGTTGTAATCTCTCTCATCTGGTCTAGTATTGTCGATTGCTTCAAGACGCCGGTGGTCTCCTGAGGGCTCGCAGGTCTTGGTTCTGTTAAGACTGCCCAACGTGACGGTTTCGAAGGGCTTCCACCCTCCATTTAGTGGACCGCCCCGTTCAAATCAAAACTGAACATCACACCCTTGCAATTCTCAAGGCTTTTCTCTATCGTGAGCACACAGTACCGACACTTCTATACTCTGTTCAGTGTCACCAAGAACGCGTGGAATACCGCCAGATCAAGACAAGTTCAATAGACTTTTGAAGATTGTTGGTATACATCACCACATTTACTGCGATCTTGATCTGGCCGTGTCGTCGGACAAGTAACTTTGATTCGTTGAATGGTTCGGGGTTGGCCCTCAACATATGATTGGTGTGTACAGTCATACGGTCTGTGAAGTGCGATTCTGATCCACTCGAGCAATGGTCTGTTCTGGTTCGGACCCCAGCACATGAAAGTGGTGCGTACAGTCATGGTTTATGAAGTGCAATTCTGACTTATTCATCCCCTACTGTTGTCATTGTTTTCATCTGGGGTTGATGCGCAAGACCATCGGCGTGGCTTCTATGGAACTCGTATCTAATGCACCCCTTGTAAACCACCTGTAAACGAATAAATTTGGGCTCAGTGCATATATTCCGACTCATTTCTATCTTCCGTATTTGTCGTGTATAATCAATTGCTGAAAAAAATCTAATGGTGGTGGTCAGTAGCCGATAAATGTACCTTATTTCTCAGCTCCTTTGGCTCGTCCTCCTTTCACAAATCGCTTCACTGGCTTTCTCTTGTGCCACAGATACTTATCGTCAAAAAGAGAACATGTCGATCATCCACCTTCCACGAAGTGAATGCTCGTACTCAACACCTCCGTGCGTGTTCCGATCCAAGCACAGTTGAAATCTGAGATAGGCTTATGGCAAGGGCGGATTGAACATGGTGTCTATTGTCCGAGCTCAGAAACTTATACTCAGAAAGGAGTGGGTGAAACTTGTAGTTGAAGCTGAAAGATTGTACCGTGTCAAGCTATTCCCCACCGTATTTGGCTCTTCGCTTCGGTTCAGATTTGATGCAAACCTAGAAGTAACTCCTCTGAATTAGTTACCGAAACAGGTAGCCTCCGGTCCGATCAATGCCTAGTCTGGCTCTATGTTGTAGTGAGACTAGGCATCACCCAATACTCCCGTTGGGCACGTTTTCGAATAAACGCGGCATTATATGACCTTGATTGATCTCGTTGAGTGATGAAAGATTGTTGAAAGGGCTCCACTTCGTTGGCGTCAGGAGGAGGGTGGAAGGCCGAGATACAGGACAGGTGACATAGTATGATAGTAAGATGAAGTGAGGAAAGTCTACCTGCTTTGATCGAACGTGTCGTCTAAATGAGAAGGGGTCAAAGATGGTTAGTTTGTTGGAGTGGCTCGAAGTCCTTGTAGAGGCAAGGGCAGGGTCATCAGGTATGATAACCTTCTGACTTCCTTTGGGTCTTCGCGTGGGGCTGAGATAGCCCATACCTCTGCGCCCAGTAAGTGCATCGGCAATGATCGTATGGACGGGTTTTAAGCCAATTGTAATTGTCTGTGAGATGGTAAATATCCAAACATTATGCATTAACCATGTTGCTCATTGATAGCGTGACTTCTTTCCTGTCTAGTATGATCATGAAGGTGCTTGATCCTCCAGCGATCAAGCAAACTTACCAGTATCTCATCGTCATCCCGATCTCGCTTCTTTCTCGAAGGAGAGACTGGATTTCGCGGAGTCGTGTTCATCTCTACGTCTTCATCAACATCCATGGAGTTTTGGGTTTCCATGGATGAATCATTCATCCACAAATGGATCTTTCCATCCTCACCGCCCGTGATGATTACATCGTTCTATAAAAGTGGTTAAGCTCCAAAAAAAAAAGTCTCGAAAAACAAACTGACCTCGTCATCGGGTAAGATTGAACGGACTATGCCGGCGTGATGGCCTTGCCAGAGTGAGTGTAGTGTCCAGTTCTTGATCGAATTAACAAGGGGATCGAGACTCGATAAGGCAGGCGGAGTAATCAGCACCGCGTCTCCTCTGAAAAAAGTTAGAATGAGTTCCGTTGGAAGGCAAAGATGCTTACTCATTTGAACCGGTGTATACTCGCAGTCCTCCGTGAGCCGAAGGGACACAGGAGATGAGATAATCTGTCACCCAAGTTCGTGATTGTGTATGAACTGAGGGAGAGCGGATGTCTAGAGATAGCCGTTGATCAAGCTTGGAATTAATTAGAAATCATCTTTCTTTAGGGAGTCTAAATGCGTGCGCAAACCTCATCCGACCAAAGACTGAAAGTTTCCATATCACTGGCAGCCCAGACTCCGAAAGTCGTGCTGTTGGCATCTGGAAGATACCAGCCAGCTTGCGAGACGCTGGCTCCCCATGAACCGACTTGCAATACAGCTTCGTCTTCATCAGGCTCTGTAGCGTTCGAGATACTCAGAAGACCGTCCGAGGAGCCGGAGAGAACGAGAGGAGGCGATGAAGCAGAAGGATGGAAAGAAATAGTGGTGATATCTTCGGAATGCGTCGAAGAGTGTGTATGCAGAGGAGCAGCTGGTTGTCTTGGATCCCTGTTGTAGATTCACAATCGATTCTGGGCTGAGCTTTGGTGAGGAAACGAATAGAAACGGGAATAAACGTACCAGTACATGACGAAGGCATCATCAGACTGTATTTCCGATCCTGCTGCGACCAGGCCTCCATCTGGAGATGCATCACAACACAACAAGCCTCTTGAAGACCTTCCCATATTTGTTACTGAAATTGCTCTGTTATCTGCTCTGATTATCCTTACAACAGGCAAACCACATACATTTGATTGCATGAGAACCGGTCCTTTCGTCCCAGATCTTGACAGAACCATCTTTTCCGGAGGAAATTAACGCCCGAGAAGGCATCCCTACTACATTGTTGACCGCACGGATAGACGTTGTAGCCAATTCATGTCCAGGAAGTGTCTGTATCCGGCGGAGGGATTGTTTATCTAGTAAATCAATCCTATTCGATGGATACGAGGCGGATGCGGCATATGATGACGGCAAGTTCGCGAGAGATAGCACATAAGCATCGCCGTAGCCCAATGTAACAGAGACCTGAGGACCAGGCGCCTCGTATAGCGATAGTGATTCCTCCATTACTTTTTGCTCAATTTCAGGATATTTTTGGAAATTTGAGGCAATCTGTCACGTGTTGATTGATGATTGATGACTAATGAAACGCCTGTTGCCAAGTGCCTTTTTTGGTTTCCGTTTATTCTGCTTCTTCTTTTATCCTTCGACTTACCCGCCACCGCTGCCGCCTTTCGTCTTCGTCTTCGCCACCGTACAGCTTGCCCTGCTTGCTGACCCACACTCGTTACCACTTGCTTTCATTCTGCCTGTCAAGCGCCTTTTATAAAGTCCCTCAAGACTTGACGTTGCCCTTATCCTCAGCGCACTCGGCTTTGTATATTCCGTTTAGCCTCAGCTCCACGTCGTTCTCAGTCGCGACATATCATTTGTTACTTATCTTGTACCTACTGGTTACGATGGCTCGCCAAGGTATGTTGAGACCGAATCAGCCATAAAGCATAGGTTTTGCAAGCTATGCTTCTCGCCGATCTTAGTTGCTTCTATTTCCGACCGCGAATAGCTTGCTGATTTAGTGATACCATAGGACCGCGTCTTCACCGTCTTCCTCAACGCCTCGACTATACTCTTATACCTGCTCCTCTGGGTGCGTACCTATGTTCTGTGTCGTGCCGTCACCCCGTTGACGACACATCAATTTCTGTAGACCTCTCACTCGAATCACTTCCCTCCATCACGGAGAAATCCCCCTTGCCGGCAATCATCGTCACCCCTTCGTCTCCAATTCATACCCACGACTTCTCCATCGCCTTCCTCGCCCCTGCACCTAAACCGACTATCCGTGAACGTTTTGTCAAATCGTTCAATTATGCTGCGGAAAACTCTTGGTTGGCGCAGTCGCGTCCGTTGAGGACATTCTTCATCCTCACGCTTCTCTTTTTCATCATGATCACGACCCATTTGATTTCCTACCGTCTTTCTGCTTTCCCTTATCACCGCCTTGAATCTGATGTGACCCATCGTCGCGTTCCTAATGAACCGACCAATGATATTTGGGCCGGACAGGCCCATCCCGTTAATCCCGATGGAGACGCCCACTTTGGTGCCTGGGATTGGATCGGTTTCGAATTTAGGAAGGCATGGAGTGTCAGCGGAGGTGTTGCTGTTGAAGATGCCTTCGCCATGGGGGACTTTGCTGCCGAACCGGTGGATTCGCTCTCAGGAATCGAGTAAATGTGTTCGCTACCTGTTTTATCGAGTGCTTAGACGCTGTTTGATTTGTTGACCGTTTGTTACTGGTCATCTCCCAGGACGAGTTTTATGTATTTGCTTTCGTGTACCTCACTGCAGACAAGTAAAAGTTGAAGTCTCGAGAGTGGCCCCTGATACATATTCCTGGTGGTCCTCTGGAACGCTCTATTATCTAGGTCAACGTCGAACTAAATTTATTGCCGCACTGGCCACCCGGTATGTCAATTTCGATCGATGAAGCACCCAGTGTTTTTATATCTGCGCCCCGAGAACACTCAGAGTTTCGTTCTACAACGTTTAGACGCCCAAAATTTATTTTCTGCTCTACAATTTTACTTATGAACAACTAGACATTGGAAGTTTTATTTTCGATCGAAATAGAGGCCAAAAGTATTTCAAGTTATTTTTCGGTCAGTCTACGCCTCAAAGTCTCACCGATGGCTGGATTTTGAGTATGAAAACCAAGTTTATTGTTTTATCAGCTACACAAGGCGAGTTTATATGTGTGAGAGGCAAGTTTTTAGTATTTTTTGGATTAAGAAACTGATGGCGCGCCATAGTATATAGGCAGAACAGATTTCTTCATTGGCTGTGTCCTTCTTGACGATAAAATAGCACTATGGGCTATAGAGACAGTAGCCAGCAGAATCAAGGTCATTCCAACGACTATTATAGCTTTGGAGACATTAAATGATGGCTAATGGCAAGAACATAACTTTTCCGGTTCACTGACTTGATCATATGGAAGTTGATTCAGAGTAGAACAAACAACTGGGGCCATGATCCGGGCTAGAATCATGTGAATTTGGGAATTCTTCAAGTGAGCTGCCTAGCTCTAACAAGACAGCGTTCAACCTTCCATGTGAAGGTGTCTGGCAGTCAGGAAGGTTTGTTACGTAGAGTAAAAATTAGGTTTTGTACTAAAATGAGCACCTTTGAATAGCCGAGTCCTACTCTCAGGCTCAGCCTCCAAGGACTTGGTGTCAGTGGCTACCAATGTGTCATTCCAAGCCAGTGGTATAGCAAGCTTCGGACTCAAGAATTGCCACTGGTGCACATTTCAATTACTAGATTCAATGTCCTGATCAGCAGTAGTGCTCTTCGTATGTTGACAGCAGTCTGACATAGTATTGGAAGTCTACCCAGGGGGCGTAAATTCATGGTAATTACAAGCTCGATGAGCTAGATCAACTTGAAGATCATTGGGTGCTTAAATATCTATTGATCCAGTTGTTTCGCCCAGAATCGATAGAGATCATACTTCCAGGGGATATAAAAGACAGGATCATGAGGCTCCCTCTATAGATAGCCGTTGAGCCCTCGCTCGCAGCTGGACGCTATTGAGACTAGCAGAGGCACTCAAATTTCTCTCTCCATCCCCCACGTCTGTGAAACCCGGTGACATCTCCACTGTATTCCAGTCAATCTTTGAAGTCTCCCTTGCTCCCAGAATTTTGGCACGGCTATTGAGTATAACCAGCATCGAATTGCTATACACTTTTCCAGTTGCAAGTCCTGGGATGGGAGCTGTGTTGTATTTGTTTGAGAACTGGAAGATAGCTGAGGCAGCGTAAGTGAGCACGACAAGACCTGTTGGTAGGATATTGAGATCAATCAGTCCTTGTTCGGGACTAGACGCAAGCAGGTGGAAGTACTAGTTGCTGCCCCAGTCTCCGCAATCAGTTGTACAATCTTTGTAATTTGGGCATGTGTGTTCTTCTTGAACACATCCTTTCTCCTCTTGAGAAGCTAATCGGATATTTGGTCAGTCATCATCAAGCCCCACATATACCACCCTGCGGCATTGCCACATCACTCAGTCGATGGGACTGAGGGTGGGTTGCGTGCGAGGAAACTCACTAGGGTTGACATGATTATGGAGATTGTGACATCACATGTAACAGTAAGGGGACACCATAACTATGAGCAAATTGTATTATAAGCCATAAGCCGTTAATTGGGAAAAGGGAACTTCGCGACTTACATAACTATTATATTGACCTTGGACTTTGTTGCAAACATCCAACATGATATTTTCCGAATTATCATAAGCACAGATAGAGCTAATGATTCCGATGATCAACTGTGATAGGGACAACTGAGCGTGATTTGATGAGTTCTTCTTAGTGTATAATTGATGTTCCTTTCCTCACCAAATTAACCATGATAGACAGCCAGAGTTTCTGTGACATGATAAAAATGCGATAGACATATAAGCATTGTGCAACAAATGCCACTTTTGCAAACTCTCAGCAAATCACAGGTGAATTCAATCAGGATATTGATCGGAACATACCAATAGCGCTTGATAGGAAGATCGAGAACCAAAAAAATGCACCATCGAATTTTGACGCCAAGGAAGGATCCCAGATATCTGAAATGAATGCTCTACAAAGTTCGTCATAATCTGTATACAGGCTGGCACGACTGTGGTCAAATAGCGCAATGATAGTTTGTGAGAGGCCAAGTGCATATACAGTTGTGACGGCGAGCTTTATGGCTAATTTGTCCTCGGGATAGGCAAGATAATAGAAATCTACGAGGCCACAAAGCAGAATTAGCTCTTGGGAATTGTTCCGGGAATGCGGGGCGACACAAAAGCTTACATATCTGATTGGTCAATATGCCAAGGAGGAGCAAATCCGCTAAAACACCAAATCCCTAAGTTGACGGCCAAATCAGATTAGTAGCAGGCGAGAGTGAGGGAAGTCTACGTGGTTCTAGTGAATCATTAAGCTCACATTTATTCCCGATTGGGTTCTGAATGTTTCTGCCAGTGCTGCAAAGCGATGAACATCAGGCTTCTGGCCCCCTCGCCGAATGTTGCAGCACTTACATTCACAAGCATCTTTTGGACCCAGGATCGGGGAAGACATACCTCTACAACCAACAAAGGAAAACCGCAGCAGCCTCTAGTGGGGTGATGTCGAAGGGAGAATCGTGCAGGGGGCGAGTACGGGCAGCGGGAATGTACGGTGGGGGTGATAACGAATAAATAGTAGTTGATGGGTAGATTTCGCAAAAAATCTACCTAAATACAAAACTGCGTGTCTTCTCCTGGTTGTAATCACGATCGTCTGATTCAACCAACTCTTCTTATCACAACAATGGATCTGATGAACCTGATGTCCCCTACTATTACTTGTTTCTAACTAATAACTGGCTGGGCAAGTCCTATCCTATTAATCTCAGCAAACACGTCCACTCTAGGGCTGAGAGATAATTGGCTTTCTGTGCTGCGGTAGGGAACGCTGGTCCCGCCATTTGTGAGACTAATGTTGAATCGGAGGCTGTACTTTCGAGCATCAAGGTGACAGTCTGATTCTTCTGACTGTCATTTACCACGCTGAAACTATTGGTACTAGCTCTACATCATCCCTGGAACAAGTCGAGATCACGTCATTGAGTTTCATTATAGCTGAATTAGATACCAAACGAGATTTGATTAGCCATTTAACTTCCAAAATCTCGCAACATTTTCAAATTCTCTGCCCTGATATAGTTTCAATCTAACTACATGGTCGAGAATCCGGTCTATTGTATTCCTTCGTCATAGATTCCGGTTGCCCAGTTCTCCCCTCGCCAATAATCTTCGCACGGCTGTTGAACAGTGCTAGCATCGAATTCTTGTACACGTTGCAAGCGGTAAGCCCTGGGATGGGATACGCCACAGGATACAGATTGCGCAAGATCGCTTAGCAGATGACAGTGAGACCTGTGAGAGAATTAGTAGTGACATCAGCTGGATCAGGAGGATATTTAGATACTAGTTGCGCCGGTCTCGATGACCAGCCGAACAATCCGTACAACGCGTGAACGTATTGTGCCTTTCATGGTATTTAGGCGGTGTCTCAGGAGCCGAACGGACATGATCGATAGTGTATATTTAAGTATATTCGTTATGAGGAAAGATCGGGAAACTTACAAGAATTGACAAGGATATGGATATGGTGACATCACAAGCTGCACTTAGAGGACCCCATGGCTATGGAGTCGCCAGTTCATTCAAATGGTAGGGTACCTGAGGTACTATCGTACAATTGACAAAGATGTCGACAACGCGGGCATGGGGGGTCGGAGGACCGAAAATTTCGGATTCTTTGCCTCGAGTGAGGTTCAATCGTGTCGATACTATGGCGAGCCAGGACTCGACAAAGGACTGATGTGTCAGGATTGGAGACTTGGATCAGGTAAACGTCGTAATAGAAGCTGTACTCCAACATCGCAGAGCACGATGGGACCTTGTCGAAAGTTCTGTTAATCACGTTTTGGTCCAGTTGGAGGGGAATTTGAGCTACATGTCGCCGTTCCGGTCTCAATGGCCAGTTGTACAATCCGTGTGACCCGTGACCACATTTCACCCTTCAGGACTTCTTCCCTTCGTTTCAAGAGCTGGTTTACGGAACTCCTAGTATCAGGGCTAATTGAAGAGAAAGAATAAAACTTACGAAAATTGACATGGATATTGATATGACTCTACTATCACATATCACATTCAAGGGCCCCATATCTAGTATTAGCCCAACCACGGTTTCGTCAACACCCCGCTCCCGCCTGTCGAGCCTGCAGATGGAAACACGAACCGACTCATAAAGAGGATGTCATATATCCCAGAATGCTCCGAGATGCGCAGTCGATGATACAGCACCGAGACAGATAGAACTGATTATTCCACTCGCTAGTCACTTGGGTCAAGGATAGCTGAAGCTAGATTAGTAGGCTGAGCAATGTGTTTTGAAAAAGTAAGTCTTTGCGCAGATACAGCCAACCAAGTCTTTCGAGAAATCACATAAATTCGCCAACTTGAAGCATACGAGCTCTGCACAATAGATGCCACTTGTCGTATATATCGGTCAGCCATCAGTGAATCGATATAAAGAAGCTCGTGACCTACCAATAGCACAAGACAAAACCGTCGAAAATGTACATTGGAGTTCAACCCACTTTGTCCAGGGGCGCATCCTCCATCTCCAAAAAAACCATTTTGCGTGAGGTCAAAAGTCACAACAACGGTTTGCGGGACGCCTAACGCGTAAGCGAGCGTTACAGCGAGCCGGACTGTTATCCTGTCCTTTGGGTATCCAAGGTAATAGAAATCTAAGAGAGCGTGGCACTCAGGTTATGCATAGTCAACATCAAGAGAGGATGAGGGAAGGAGGCGTACAAATTTGAGCTGTCAGGATCCCAAGAAGCAATCAATCCAATAACGCTCCGAATCCCTACAGACGACAGTCAAAAACCAAAAAGCACGCGGAAAGCGTTATGCCAGAGACATACAAGTGGCGCTCGACTCAGTGGCTCGTGCTGCACAGCACTAGTACGGGCTTGGGAGTCGCTCGAGAGGCATACTCACCAGCGCAATATCTGTCCATTCTCCGTGTCTATTGAAGAGTGGCCTAGCGGGCAGGCAAGAGGAAACAAACAAACGCTCCAGCTGCTGGCCGTATGGGTTTCTAGCATGAGAATGGTGTTCAATGATTGGAAGAAGATCAGGGAAGCGACTAACGACTTATGAAACCCCATACTTTGATCGGGCATCTGGCACAGCGGAGTCGCTCGAGCCTCGGGAAGCTAGTCGTAATCAATGGGATGACTGTATCTGACTGAGAAATTAAAGGCTTCGAGGCCCGATCTTGGTTTTCAGGCTGCCGAGTCTCCCGAATTGAGGGAGCGGTAGAGCAGGATAAAGTTGGCTGCGCTATAAACCATCCATTGATTCCCGAACATGATTCCGTCATTAGTACATATATATTCGATACCATATCATTCCAAGTAGCCTCCACGACATAATAGTCCCGAATATCCAAAATCAAAAAATCATTGTGTCGCATTTTGTGGTGCCCCAACGAGGCTGCCAAACATAGAATGATCTTCCATGAGGAGCGCTTTGTAGGCATTCTATTGATAATGAACAGATGGTCAAAACCACAAGGGGGAAGGAGCGTACTTGGGAAATATCAGGGCAAGCAGTAGTAAGTCTCAGCATAATCTCTCGCAAAATATTCTGTAAATCCAAATCTAATCCAATATGAACTAGTCAGTTTTCGTACACCCACACATCTATGAACGCATGCGACGATGCTCACCCATTCCACCAGAACTGAAATCAACAAGTCCAACCCAACACCTCGCTACACAGTCCAGTATCGTAAACTTCCAACCTTCCATACGACACGCTCCTACTTCGATAATTACCAACATCAATCGACCGGCACTTTTCTGGAGTTCGATTATTTCGTTGAGATTTTCGGGTTGGACTGGCATGTTACTTCGCATGGCCAAGATGTGTGCGAGCTGGGGTACTAGTGACTGAAGGAATCCCTTGTGAGTCCTGAAACGCGGGTACCAAGCAGCATACAAAGGTAGGCCTACCTTGAGGAAACTGACAGTAGCTGTGTCCAGGGCTCGAAGAACGTCCGGAAGAGCGTCTATCGTAGCTTTCATAGCAGCTAGGTTTTGTTCAGAGTAGATCCAGATGCCCTCGATGATGCCGTTGACTACAAGTGTGCACAGGTGGTCAAAGAATTCGAAAGATTGGGGTTCGTCAACCTTGAGTGTGAGATTTAACCATGTCGAAATTACGAGTCGGAGCAGGATTGGTGTCTCAGGATTGGATAATTGTGCTAATCCCGTTTTGAGAGACTGGTGGGAGAGTCAGCTCAGCTGTTTGATGGAGGTAAACCGAAGGGACGTACAGTGAATATCAACTCATCGACGCCTGTACGTCGAAGAATTTGTTTTGGAATGGTGGGTAGCATGAATGAGACGACTCGAACGCCTTCGAGTTTGTGTTTTGCTTGGAAATCATCCAGTAACGTCATTGTCGGCGGTATTAGTAAAGGCCAAAGGTCTTCGTATCCATCCGGCTTGAGAAGGAGCATCGGTTTTGTCCAAAAGTCAGCAATTTACGAACAATTACGTAGCCCAGTGGCAACGCTCACAGGAATATTTTTAACGACCCAAGCAAGGACATTCCAGATTCCTGGATAAGTTTTCCACGTTTGCTCATCATAGTAATCCTGTGTAGCACCAGGACCACCCGCAGGGCGCACAAGCCTTTTTCCAGTCGTAGTATTGAGGTATGGGTGAGGATTTGCGGAGAAGATGGGTTTCAGATTTTTGACCAATACTTGGCGAAGCAAAGCGGTATTGGGCTGGCTGATTTGGGGTATAGAGAGGATATCTGGGTGGATTGAGTATTACTAAAAGCGCTCAAAGTTCGCGAAGGAAATCGCACCGAAAGCAGTGTGTTGTAACGCAGGATCCGTCCAAGGCGCCAGTTCTAACCCTTCTTCTACGGGCTCAATAGCAAAAGGCATCACATAGAACACGACATTCGCCAGCGTCGCGTCATTAAGAGCCTCGCCCTCAGCCCGCGCTTGAACCACCCGGGCGTTCAGGATATTCAACGCGCTATAGACATTATTCTTCCAGGTTCCCAGAGAGTCGAGCGTGTCCTGGTCGTCGTGTAGATTGCGGAAGCGATCGTATTCGGCTGGAACCTTCAATGGATTGAAGAGGTTGTCCCACTCAGTCATGAGATACGCCGAGAATTATGGTGGGAAGCAAAGAGGAAGAGACGCGCATTGATATGAAGTGGGTTCCCGGATGTTATGAGTGGAATTGCTGTAGAGGTTCCGGGCACGTGAGAATCTGATAAAACGCCCTTTTGTCATTTGTCTTGTCACAAGCACTTTCACCTCCGCATTCTAATTCACGACTTACGAAGTGAGTAGACTTCGTACGAGGTTAACATCGTGATAATAACGACTCATCCATAGCTATAATCGCGAGCAAAAATGGGTCAATCTCGTACGCGCTCCGATTAACCCCTCTTCATATACCTTGGCTGAATGATTGCTACCAGCGTCGCAGTTCATGGAAGACATGGAAAAGCGTTCCAACTGTGAGCCCTACAACTACCCCACCGCGACAGAGTCGCTGAACTTGGTTTACAGTCAATCAACACGAGCTGGAACGACTGAAGAAGCGTTTTATGAAGCTTGATAGGTGTGTTCATCTCTTGCTCGAGGTTACTCCTCAGACCTAAATCATCTCTTCCACTTCTCAGCGACGGCTCCGGCTCGATTGATCGTGAAGAATTTCTCCAGATCCCCCAGATTGCCTCCAACCCCCTTGCGTCGCGAATGATTGCTATATTTGACGAGGAGTGCGTAACGCACTCGACCACCTCAAAATAACCACTCACCAAGGACTGTTTTCCACAGTGGAGGAGGAACAGTGGACTTTCAAGAGTTCGTCGGAGGTTTGAGCGCCTTCAGTAGTCGAGGTGGCCGCGAGGAAAAACTCAGATGTACGTCGCCACCCATTTACTTGCAAGTCATCCCTGACGACGCTTCGAAATCAGTTGCTTTCAAGGTGTACGACGTAGATAGAGATGGATACATCTCCAATGGCGAGCTTTTCTTGGTCCTTAAGATGATGGTTGGCAATAACCTTAAGGTTCGGCTCCGAAATCCACTGCGATACTCAGAAAAGTTCCTGACGCTTTGACACAGGATCAACAGCTACAACAAATCGTTGACAAAACTATCATGGAAGCCGACGAGGATGGCGACGGCAAACTCAGCTTCGAGGAGTTCGCTAAAACGGTGTCTAACACGGTACGTAACCCGAGTCACCTACTCATCTAACTCAACTCATGGAAAATCCAGGATATCGTCAAACAAATGACCTTGGAAGATCTGTTCTGATCTACCTACTCAACACCCTAAACACACCTCCATGCCGCTCGGCTGGTTTCCTTTTCCCCTTGCCGCAACATAATCCACACTCGTTGCACTCGCTTTCCGGTCGTTATTGTCTCGCAGCTTCTTATTTTCCACCTGGCGCTTTCTGTGGGTTCTGTAATTATATCATCGCAATACACAATACCCTAAAATCTCTGAACTACGGCAAGAAAAAACCCAACTAATCCCTGTGTAAATGATGAAGGTAAATAAATAATGAGGGTGGTGATCCGGCCTCTAACAGCCAGAGCATCTCTATGCAAAGAAAGGAGAGCAGTCAAAGGTAGGGTGTCAAAATCTAACAAATCCAGGAGCTATCTTCTTCCATCCACCACTTCACCTCAGTTTCCTCAATCCGCTACCCTCGACCCGTGTCACTTCTCATCAACATCAACATCATCAACAACCACCAGTCCCTTCCGCCTGTCCCTCCATGCAGCCACAACACTAAGCAAAATACATCCAAAAGTCATAACTGCCGTCAAATGCAACGCGGCGACATAGCATTCCTTCCCCTCTAAGCATTTCGGTGTCTCGCCTGGTTGTGATAATCCTCCTGCTCTTCGCATGAGAGCGCTTAATGCCCTGGACGTTGCTGATGTTGAGTGAGAGATGGCTTCATGGGCGTCTAGGTTACGTCCGAAGAAGAGCATGAATATGTTCCCTGCGACCATGGGCGCTAAGTTGAGGTACCCCCAATTTTCGGCAAAATGAGCTAGAGGAGCGAGGCAGAGTTTAGTTGGTGCGTCGTGTGTTGAATAGGAACAAAGAATACTCACGAAGTCCAAACCAGTCAATGCAGACTTGAGGAAAGAGAGAAAACAGACTGCCATAGGATAATCCCAGTATCGAGCTCGACAACCAAAGCGAAGTGATCTTGTCAATATTCGCTGCGATGACTTGGGAGAGGCATATGCCGATTGAGACGAGGATCAAACAGTAGGACCGCGGAAGCCCTAGGGTGTTCTTAGCGATATCGGACACAATGCCTACGTGAAGCGAATCAGCGTCTCAGACGATCATTCGATGTCCGATATACTTACCGATGAGAAGCCGACCAGAAAAGCTCATAATGCTAATAGTCGATACTTGTGTCGTCTGCCACTTAGCTACCTCCACTTCATCATATTTGGGATTATTCTTGGCATAGAGGATCTGGGACATTGCGCCAACGTTGCTAATATCTGAAAAAAATTCTCAGTAAGCGATATGGCCTATAGGAGAGCTACACTTACACATCAAGCCCGTTCCAGCAACTGGTTACGCGACAATCACTCAGACGGAATCATCGGGAAGAGAAACCAAACACTTACGAAGCGAAAGCAAGGTAAAAAGCAGCCAGAAATCGTAGCTCTTCCAAAGCTTGGCTCCAAAAATATTTGGTGAAGTGCCATATTTTCGCTTTTGAGAGAAATCCCCATGCTCTTCAGAGAAACCATCCAGCTCAACAAATTCAACGTCCGAATCCTCGTGTTCCAACAACCCTACACGAGACTCATCAACTGGCAAAGCCGACGTGCTTGTCGCTGCTTTTCTTTCACCGGCGCCCGGCGATTGTAGTGGTATAATTCGTACAAGGAATGTCCCCACGAGCATAGGCACAGACGTGCCAATAGCCAGCAATAGAAGGAAAGCAGACGTATTCCCAGCGGCAAACAGCATATGTGCGATTGCTGAGAATACGAATGCGGATAAACCGTATCCACTGATAACTATACCAGTTGCTGTAGCGCGCTACGTTTAAATATACCAGCCATCAGCTACTATATCGAAGGGGAGGGATGGGGATGATTGATACGCACCGCCTTATCAGGGAACGACTTCGCCGTTGCATTCGTAGCACCCGTCCCTCCCGAAGATGCCCCTATCCCGGTCATACAGCTACAAAGCACCAGCGATACGAATACAAACGTCGAGATCGAGTCGGCGCCTTGAGGAACACCAGCATCGAAGAAGTATTTCAGGCCGGAATGACCTACGAGTAGAAGGACGAATGCTACGAAGAGAGGGACACGTGCTCCCCTTGCGTCTACAAACCAGCCCCAGAAAGGTCCTGATACCTGAGAACCGGCTGTGGTGCTTGATTACAGACGAGAATTAAGATTTAGGGAGGGGCCTACGAACCCATTCCAGCGAGACCAATCAGGTTGATTTGTGTGTGGGAGATGTGAAGCTTCGCGCCCAATTGTGGCGCCCATGCTGTGGACGAGTTGCTTTAAAGTCGGTACGTGGATTGGGATGCAAATGTACGCCTATTCTTTGGCAGAATGAAGTGAAATGGTGTTCTGCTTACCTGAGAATAACTGAAAGATAAGACTGTTAGCAATGGATAACCCGGATGAGCTGTTACATACGTAGCCTGTTCCAGAACTGAGTGCTACAAGGAGAGAAGCTGTGAGGGTGGTAAGCCTAGGTACGCTGAGGAGAGGAGGTGCAAGGCCGTTGGTCATTGTGGCATAACTCTTCGAGGATTTACGGGAAGGAGAGCACAGAAGCGTGGAGATATGTGAAAGGAGAAGAAAGGTCGAATGAACAGGGCGGCGCGTGCTACCTAGCACCAGAACGTAGTGACGCCGGTTTCATTCTGATCTGCGGCGGTGATAGTAATGCTTTGGTCAGCGGTAGATTCCGGTGTAGTATTTTAGACTGAGACAGGGAAATCGCGCAATTGGAGCAGGGAAGGCCAGATGTGAATGTGAGCAATTCATGGGTGACAGAAAGCGAGGCTTGCAGGCACTGAACGCGTGCGAATTGAAGCCACAGACAGTTTTTATACTTGAATTCTTGAATTTAGTAGGTTTTTAGGACCCTGAGAGTCATTAGTGCGCAGATACAGAGCAGCTGCACACAAGTAGGTTCCAGGCGGCAAAATCGAGTTCGCATTGAGAGTGGTGCCCACTGTGGGCAGATACGGAACCAAGGATCAGGCCAAATCAGAACAGAAAGCCGTTCGGGATTCTCGACCTAGTAGTTTTCTTCGAGCTACGTCGCATAGTCTCAGGAGAACTAGGGCGTCATATAATTGTATTTATAGCGGCGAGAGGGTGATGATACCGAGAGATCTGGAGAGGATAAAGAGTAATTCGCGCACTGGCAGCTTGCTGACTCGGAGTTGACTTGAAGCTGCTCAGACTCAAGCACAGACTCGCGAGATTTGTCATCCAAGTCAGGGTCACCCAAGGGAAGCAGGCTGGTGCCACGGTACGGCATCTATCACTTATTTATCCTCAGCTATCCTGGTCACTAACCAGCCCCAACAGGTTGGTGCCTTCAACATCCTGAATAAATCGCATGTACTTCTTCCTGATGTCGTGAAAATACTGCTTGGATATCCCCGGCTCGGTATATTCGCCTCGCTGTTATAGCGTATGGGAGCGGCATCGATGTCAACTTTGCAGCCAAGCGCACTGCCCCAGGCTTTTCACTGGCATAGACACGAACCCGAACGAATCGTGCCAGAATTGATGGTGCTGCTCACCCTAGACAGAGCCACGTATGTAATCGAATTGCTTCACATTCACAAACTCAAAACCTCCTTGGCAGAACCGCCTCGGGGAGTCAAGCTAGTTAGGTGATCTCATCATACTCAACCGGGATTGAATTCCAAAGGCTCAATAACTATGTTTCACACTGCATACACCGGTCAACCCCGGGCTTGGAGCTCCGACGATCCTATCCCTTCGTGACCATGACACAGCAAGATAATCAATACGAAAGGCGATGAAGTCACACTAGTCAAGCTGGTCAAGCCTCGCAGATCATTGATCAGCTTTAATTTCAACAATAGCAGAGCAGAGCCTAATTGTTTGAATCGCAGCGTCTGCTTTCATCAGTGCACTGCACCACCAACTCAAGCCATCGGAGTCAGCCGTCGACATTTCTTTTGCCACATGGATAAAGTGTCAACGAGTTTGACCATCTGGCAGGCCATTCAAGACACGAGTATATTATCAGGCGCAGCTCCAACTGCTTCTGGTAGTCGTGGGCTAGTATCTCACTTTGAATTAATTACGTGGTAAGTGCCGGGAAATGAATGTTTTCACGCATAGCCATGGTTTCAGCTCTTTCCGAATTGACATGAAATCTCTCAGTCAAGCGGCGTGTGAATAGAATCTCCTTCAGGAAAGCTGTTAGTCCTTTCTTCTTAAGTGTCGAGTCGCTAGCTATTTCCCTTTCCCCCCAAGTCGACGAGAAAACTTAACTAGCAAGAGCTTCCGGCCAAGAATGTCCGACTGCAAGCTTTGTGAGTGTGTGCCAATGGCAAATCTGCTGATTTTGACTAATCCGTAACCTAAGTTCTCGGCTTCTATCCTACAGGAGGTGCTCTAGTAAGCTACTTCACCAGCGGTGCTCAGCGTACTGGAACTCACAATAGGCTACTGACAGTTGTTTGGTGTTGTCCTCGATTTGCTCCTCTTCGGAGTTCTCACTGTACAAATCTGTAGGTGATCGATACACAGACTTGTGATGGCACTCAGGTCTTGACACAATCCTTCAGACATTCATCACATATCCTTTCCGAACGACACTCGTTTGCTGAAATCAGCTGTTGCGCTAGTCTATTTGATCGGAATAGTACAAACGGCGGTGGCTTTAAGGGATCTATATAATTTCAGCTCTGTCGTACGGTGTCCCGGCATGCGTCTCCAGCGATGGCCGCAAAATCAAACTTGGTTCTCAATCGACACATCAGGAGCCATTGGTATGTATTTGAATTCATTCTTCCCTTCTATGTTATTATCCGTATGATGAGCTAACAGAGATAACAAGTGGCATTGAACGTTCAGTGGTGTTATGCCTACAGAATTTACTTGCTTTCGAAGAAACCCTGGATCTCAGCTATCGTGGTGCTAGTAAGTCCGAATATGTCTCTATTGTAGTGGGAGTTCTCAAATGTGGAATGGTTTAATAGCTCTCTCTGGGGCAGCTGGCAAGCGGAATTATTGGTGCCCTCTGTGGAAGCGGCCTGAAACGGATTACAGGCAAACTCTTCGATGAAGGAATCTGCCTCAGAGCCTTTGACCACGTGGGTCTGAACTTACTGAAACTGATTTGACTCTTTTTTCTCAAGATTTTCTAGGCATGGGGCCCTCTGAATGTAACTTGCGATATGATAATCACGATTTGTATGACCACTCTCGTGAGCTGACATTCGGACTACTCTTTCAGGCACCTGCATTGCTAACAAATACCGACAGCTCTTCAGGGAACGGAGAAGAATACTGAGGAAAACGACTTATATACGCATGACGAAGATCATGCAGCTGATCATTGAAACAGGATTTGCCACAAGCAAGTCGATATGATTGATAAAATTTTTGTTGTGCTGATCGGTTCTCAGGTGTCACAGTAATTATCTATACTACTGTTTACAACCTCAATCTTGAGTGGTTTGTAGTACCTGGTCTGGCGATGGGAAAGGTTTATAGCAATTCCATGCTGGCACTGCTCAACAACCGGGCTACAATTGCCAATGGAAGGGATGTTCAGTCAAGCGCCTCTGACACCTATGAGCTACGCTCGGAAGTCATACGAGGGAGAACCAGCAGAAGTATGCCTCCGCAGGCAGGAAACATTTCACGGATATATGGAAGCTTTTCGAATCGTCTGTCAGAAGATCCTGGATCACACCGGATTTATTGTGGTGTTCGATAGTTATGTATGTCCACATAAATGCACTCCGTGCTCTAGTCATAGCCACCGGTCGAAATCGACGGAGGAAGAGCATCTGGGCCACTCCCACAGGAAACATTGATGTCGTCGCTAAGAGTGAGTTCAACGACTGAGCCCGTCTTGAAAACATCCCAGTCCAAATAGCAGTTGGATTTGTACGGCTTTCCATTAACGGTGACACGCTAAGTACCCGTTAGGCAATCAGATCTAAACATTCCGAGTCTAACAGTGCTTCTAACACTCACCTGGACGAAGACCCGACCACCAGTTCCATTCTCGGGATTACCCTTGAAATTATTCGACCTGATCACTGTAGTCGTATTGAAAACCGGGTTGAAGAAGGAAATCTGCTTAAAGAACGGAGATGATAAAAGGAACTGTTCCGTTGCCGGGAGCGGGTAGAGCCCTGCGAGATAGAAAGCGGCGTAACTCCCCATCGCACCTTGAATAACAAGTGTCAATGTTTATGCTGTAGTCGACCCGCAAAGCTATTACCAGAATCTATGAAGGAAATCAGCACTTCAATCTGAGGAGTAGAGTTCAAAACGCATCAACTCACCATCGTTTCCAGGAAGACCATTCCGGGACGTGTTGAAGAATTCAGCTATGACCTGCCTTGACCTCTGTGTGCTCAAGCCTGGTCGATTCGCGTAGTGGTACATGAAGGGTATTTGCTGCGACGGTTCATCAGTAGCGTCGAAATAGTCCTGTATGGGTCGGGAGTGTTAGTCAAAGTATGAATGAGAGCAAGTGCCAATCGTGAGTCACCTGATCGAAGATGAAGTTGAGACGCTGAATGAAGCTCTGGTTCCCTCCCTGCAGGTCAATCAACTTGGCGGTATCTTGCGGCACATACTATACAATCGGGCCATTAGCTCAAGGACTAGCGTTTGAGATAAATGCCCTACTTGAGAGTACTATTTCATAAGCAGTCTGATGTTAGTCTTGACGAGGAAGAGAGTGAATTACCCACCGTGATGGGGGAACCTAGCAAGTGACGAGGTGAGAATTTTACCTTTATTTCTGACACTACAAGGCATACCTTCATAGAAGCCGTCTCTGTTTGCAGCGTTCAAGAAGCATGTCGCTTGGGCAGGGTCATGAATGCTACAGTGTCGAGGATCCGTGGAGTTGAAGGTGCCATTCGCAAACCTCAGCTATGGTACATCAATGAGGTTCGATTCAATTGAATGTAGTAGGAGCGTCGATAGATACCTGCATCATGCCTTTGATCTGTGGGCTACCAGGTACGCTAATAGCCGGATTCCACACATTCGCGAAATTGCCCGCTCTTTTCAGGTACTAATTACATAATTAGCATTGTCATTAAGAAAGACGAAGGCGTATATGTACTTTCTGTTGATCATCAGCTTTGCCCAGTACCTTTGCCACTTGAGAAATAGCAAAGTCGCCGAAGGCATGCTAAGATCATAGTCCCTTCAATTTTATGATCACCCAATCTCGTAGTAGGAAACGTACCTCCAAGGTTCGAGATACTTGCTTGGAGTTCGCGCCTCCTGGACTGAATGTGTCATCTGGGATATATCCTGTGCCAGAGGCTTAGTGGGTTTTGATTGTTCATAAAGAGCGGGTGATCATACCAAGTTGCTTCCAAACACCGGCCTGTCGCCCCTGTAAGTTCCAATTGGGTGGCTCATTTTCTGCATCTGCCAGTAATGCATTATAGAGATCATCGGGAGAAACGTTCAACGCGGCAGCCTGCTCGTGGAACCTGAGGAAGATAAGATTGTGATCATACATCACCGCTTAATAACACGTACTTGACGAAGAACTCGCTGACGATGGGGTCACCATCTATCAAAGTATTATAAGCGGAGAAAGAGCTTGGGTAAGAAATTAGAGACATACTGCTCCCGCCCTGGATGAAATGCATCGCTGTGGCTCCTCGACACTCAGGAAGCCAGCCTAGAAGTCGGCTCTCAGTATATGCGCCGTGTTTTAGTTCGAATCGGTGGGGACCTACCCTCGTGTTTCTGAATGTCAATCATTCCTCTGACAATCCGAGCAAAGGTCGCAGGGTCATGGAGTGACATGAGGGGGTAAAGAGTACGATATGTGTCCCACTGCGGTTTTCAGCACTGTGGCTAACTGAGTACTCAAGATTGACCACTTACATTACAATAGAAGGAATCGAAGTAAGGCTCAGTAGAGTTCCATTTTGGATTTTCTCCAGTATCTGGGGCAAAATATGAGTGAAGGTTATTGAAAAGAACCAAAATGCTTACAATCAGCGGGAGAAATATGAGTTCGGTAAAGCTATCAAGTGGTAAGGCAATGAGAGAAAAAAAGAGAAGGAGGTGAAAACGAACAGAGGAATAGAATAGCTTGACAGTGTCTAATGGCACGCCGGTCGTGTCAACCTGCACACGACCCAAGAGATCATTCCACTGAGCTCGAGCATTATTATGAACTTTATCGAAGTCGAAGTCGGGAATCTCTTCCTCAGCATTCGCGCAGGCTTGGTCACTGGAGATGAGCGAAACGCCGACACGAGCAAGAATTGTCGTCTTGCCCCTCGGAGCGGGGCTGAAAGTGAATAGTGCGCCGAGCTCATCAATGAATCCTAGGGTCAAATATTAGCAATCCATGGCTACAGTACGGAAATCGTATGACTAATTACCGAAGTAGAGTTGTAGTATGTTGGTCGTGCCCTGGACGGGGAAATTGGCTAGCCATGCACCGAATTCCGTAGGTTTTCCCAGATCGAAACCATCACCCTTGAACGTTACACAAGTGAATGCACTGTAGCGACCTTTCCACACGCGAACACGCGAGTCAATACGACGTTAGAGGCTGCGAATACACGAGTTTACCTGGACCGAAGGATGCAGCAAAAGAAGCACCGCCCTTGACCTGGGCAGTTTGTGGGTCGAGAGTCATGACAGGATCCGTGCTACTCCTCTGTCCATCATTAGTAATATCAACGGCAATTCGAGGGTGTTTGGTTCCAGCAGGGAACGTATAACGGTGCAAGGCCGTTCGGCGAGTAGCAGTCAACTCAACTCTGATCGAGTTGGACTACTCCAGAGAAGAGGATTTTCAGGGTCATTCGAATGTTCGAAGAACATATTTGCGACGCTTACCAGGTTTGTAGAGAAATATCCAGGAGAGGCAAAATCATCGGGAGTACCTGTCTCAAAGCATAGATATGATTGGTCCCAGCGAGCGATAGTACGACGAACCATCGGGAAGGATGCGTCTTAGAATCTTTCTACTAGCGAGAGAGGTGGGACATTTGTCAAAAGAAGAGCATTCCGCAAAGGGGAAAAGCTTAAAGTTTGAGAGGGGGACCGCCTATAACGAGCTGAGAGAGGCCATTATTCCTAAGCTGTACAGCCACTTACTCCTCCTGTTCCACTGTCATGGAGTTGCGAGAACCCGGTAACGTTAGACTTTGGGTCGCCATCATATCCAGCGTGCTAGAACATTATTGAGGAAGTAGCTGTAGCACAACTATGCACAGGAATGCTCACGTTTCCTGGTGCATCTGTGTCCATACCAGTCTTTACCATGCCGTGAGGCAAGGTGGCCCCTACCAAGCGTTATTATATTTGCAAACCAGCTGACGCGAAGATTCAGCGTACCCGGAAAGACATGACCGCCATTGATAACCCCGATAAATGGTACAACAAGACTAGCAGGATCAGTAATGGTGGCAAGTGTTTCCTGCGACGGGCTAGCACTCGATATGGCTGAGCTGGATCGGAAGGGTTGAATGATCGCGATATTTAATTCTGGTGCTGTGCTGAGATCATACCTCAAGCTTTGAGCTCTAACAGCTGGGCGCCATGCTAAAGAAAGCAAGGCTAGCGTCCACCTCATTTTCACAAGGGAAGTAGTGCCAAAGGTATTGCTTCTGGTGCCTTTTTATCCATGAGACATGAACTTTTGAGTTGATCAGGTGAGTATAGTGGACCACATTGCGCCAGCATTTAGAGCCGATCTAACACAAGCTTCTGAGTATGAAGAAGCACGAGAAGATTCGCATAGAAATTGTCTATAACATTTCATCCGCATTATGAGTCGAGACCGTGGAACCAAAAGTATGGGCACGTGTTCGCGTTCGAAGCGAACATGGGAAGAAAGAGGCTTGAGCTCTATTATTGTTCTTCGGCAAACATTAGTTCATGAAGCAAATGACCTGCGTCCGCATCGGGCCAGGATGCATAAGGATACTATGCAGTAGATTCGCTGTTCTCTGTGCAGTAAGAGTCGTTTGATCGCGGGGAAGCCCCGCCTTTACACATGCAATGCACTTGTTGATGTATTGTGGGTATCACCGTCTGTGGCTATCTTTGCGTCAGCATGAGGAAGATTCGGCTTCCGTAATGCAACGCGCGTTGCGATTGATGACCAAAAGGTTCAATAGACGGCCGATATATGAATTATTCATCAGTCTTGCATCCGGTAAATCGATCGTTGAATTCGGATGCTCCAACCCCCAGGTTGAAGTAAGGAAAAAAGCGGCAAGTGACGAGAAGACACGTTGAAGCAGAGTGTAAGAGAGGCAGACGCTTCCAATTGCAGCGAATCAATAACCAATCAACGGAGAGTGAGCTGAATAACAGTGGCTTAAGATGTTTGCTCGCTGGCTCTCACTGGGTTTTGCGATTTTTGGATCCGGGCCTGTTTAACCACGGCGAACCCCGGTCATTCAATGAACGGTCACGTGTGAAGTCGCGTCACTGACAGCAGATGACAGCATCATTTTTCGCGTCGTTCTGAACCGATTTCGGCATCGCATTCAATTCTCGAATTCGCCTTGAAGCAGAGTCTGGAGATGCAAAGGACTCATGGCCTCAAACATTCTGATTTTACTCACTGGAATATGAGTTCCTACCCCAGATTTTGTCGATAGCTCTAGGGGTCAGGAAACCCTAAGGCAGCCTGTTGTTCGAAACTTAAATTTTGAGACAAGGCTAGAAGTTGCCTGGCATTGGGCGTCTCCTGTGGCCACAATAAATGCATTCATCTCAAACGCCGCTAGCTCAGTTTCCTTTCCCTCGACAACCCCGACAATAGGCCCCCTATGAGGCGAGCATTGGCTCTGCTTTCTCTTGCAGGCCACTTGGCAGTCAATGCCCAAGCCAGGCGGGTACTCCAACTATGTCTTTGTCGCGGTAATAGCTAATGCTCAAGGAAAAACAGCTCCCCTACTATCACCGATCCAGCGAGTTTTGTCCTGCCTTTCATTGGTACTTCACAGGGTGGCAACGTGTTTCCAGGTGTGTCCTCATCCAACCCCTTCGAGAATCACGCTCAGGCTTTCTCAGGTGCTACTCTACCGCATGGCATGGTCAAAGCCGGATTAGACGTGGACAAGGACAATGTGTGTATACTTCGTCATGTGTTTACGAAAAGTACTCAGCTATATTAGTGGGGAGGATACTCAGCGGACCCCAGTGCCCTGGCAACCGGATTCTCTCAACTGCACGAGAGTGGAACAGGAGGAGTATGTTATACGCAGATCACACCACAAACTCACCTCTAATGCATCCACTAGGATAAACCTCTCGCCAACTTCAAGCTCTGGCCATTCTCTGAATGCCCGTCGTTTGCCCAATGCCCGACCTCTCTCCAAAGCAGAAAGCTTGCTCGCAAAATCCTTCCAAATCGTAAGTTTAGTAAAACCCCTTTAAATTATACTGTTGCCTCCAACTCAGGATACTAGACACTCCAGATGATTTTGCATCTCCAGGATATTTCTCGAGCAATCTAGTACGCACCCCGTCTTGATCACTGAAGACAATGGCTGATTGTCTATTAATAGTCCAACGACATTAGAGTCGAGTTGACAGCGACTCGTCGAACGGCTCTGCATCGATATACCTTCCCAGACGGAACGGAAAGCCCTCGATTGCTAGTCGATATTACGAACGATGCCCAACAGAGTGCATCCAACCCTTCTATGACTATCGACCCCACCACGGGAAATGTCATTGGTGGAGCCACCTTTTCTGCTTCATTCGCTCCGAGTGGTATGTGTTTCATACTTCCGTGTATCGCCTAAGCTCATTGTTGAAATCTGGCCCACTGCCGTCTGTAGGGAATTTCAATGCATTTGTCTGTGTTACATTCAAAGGCGAGGGCTACGACTTAGGAGCGCCAACTGAATACGGGGCCTGGGTGGCAAATTCTGCTCATCGGAACTCAACAGACTTCTCTGGTATCGGAGGTGGTAGGTCAAATTCACGATCACTGTGGTTCAGGAGCGTTGAAATTGTTGAAACTCGACCATTAGCTTACGAGCGCGGTGCGCTCCTGACTTTCAAGCCTGCGCCAAGTGGCAGCACTGTAATCCTTGCTCGTGTTGGAGTCTCGTTGATTTCTACCGACCAAGCTTGCTCTAATGCCAAGGAAGAAATTTCCAGTTTTGATTTCGCTCAAACCGCCACGCAGGCTCGTGATCAATGGAACACCATACTGAGTCGTGTGCAGGTAGACACTACCGATGTTCCTCCAGAGACTGTTCAGCTGTTATACTCGTCGGTCAGTCTCTGATAACTCTTCTCACTTGACATGGCCTCATCAATCTCGTAGCTCTACCGTACACATATCGCTCCCGCCGATTGTATGCAGCGCTTTCCGGAAAGCTCAGATGGTAGCTAATTCTATGTTAGACACCGGAGAGAACCCGAAGTGGGAATCATCGGAACCGTACTACGATTCCTTCTACTGCAACGTGAGCTGCACCCCTTTGCCTTCACTCTTCTCTTCTTACTGACGAATGCGTGCATAGTGGGACACGTATCGCACCCTCTATCCTTTAATGTCTCTCCATGATCCAGTAACGTTCTCCCAGATCGTCAGGGGAATGATTGATATTCAGAAGAACGAAGGTACCGATTTATTTCCCTTAAACATTGGTCAGGGTTAATTAGGTCACCACTGCAGGTTATCTACCAGAGTGCCGAGAGGCCACAGTCAAACAATGGGTTCAAGGCGGTAGCAGTGCGTATCAGGTCCCTGTATCTTTCGTTCCGGCAATGAGTAACCCTTTGACAGACGGAGATCCCATCCTTGGCGAATTCTTTGTCAAGTATGTTGTGACTGATGATGTTATGTTGCTTCCACAACTAACGGCTCTACTCAAGATACCACGATCAAGCCTCCAGCCTTGGCGTTTCTCAAGATGCTCTCTATGACGCCCTTCGTCAAGACGCAGAAAAACAACCATCGAATGCGAATGTACGTGTACAGGGCAGATTAGCGAACGATTGGAAGGAACTGGGTATGTTTTCAATGGGGTCGTGGCCGTCTGGATGGTACTAACGTAGATTATGATAGGATATGTCTCTCAAGATAATGGCATCCTCGCTCAACAGGTCTCTCGTACACTAGAAGTGAGTGGTCTCACAGACAGTCGAAATATGTAGTGACATTAAAACTCATATCCAGTACGCATTCGACGACTTCGCCATTGCACAAGTGGCGAAAATCCTGGGACAGACGGCCGACCAGCAGGAGGTCTGTCCATTTTGGTTCTAACTCCCGCATACAGTTGCTGATAGACAGTAGTACTTGAAAAGAGCACAAAACTTCAAGAATGCCTGGAACGCGAACCTTAGTATTCCAGGACACCCTGAGTTTATGGGCATGATGCAAGTGAGTGAATCCGCTGTGTTCTGGATCGTCGCAGCTTAAGATACTGCTAGCCTAAATATAGGAATGGGTCTTTTGGGTACACAGACCCTCGCCATTGCAGTATACATGATCCGAAGCACGCGACGTGTTACCTGAACCCGAATGATGGCAGCGGCTTTTATGAAGGATCTCCCATTGAGGTAAGTCAGGAGCTGATTAGGCAGATCGACCAATTCGCTGAACTCGCTGCAAATCGCTATTGATAGTATTCTCAAGTGAGCATTTCTTTCGCTGGTGCTTTGGAAGTCTGCGCTCAACCACAGCTAGTACGTTCCTCAAGACACCGCAGCGTTGATTGAACTTCAGGGCGGTGCAGACAACTTCGTTCAGCGCCTGAACTTTATCTTTGATCAGGTAGGCGCGTAGTGTGACTTGGTCCCCAACATACTTAACTAACCTTTTCAAAGGGTTACTTTGACTCTACGGACGAACCGTCACAGCAAATGCCCTTCATGTATCACTACGCCAATAAGCCTGGTTTGAGCACCCAAAGGGCGAGACAAGTGATTGCGAAATACTTTAACACATCCACGGGTGGTCTTCCTGGGAATGATGGTCGGTCCACTTTTGTTCAACATTCTATATTTTCGCTGATGCCGTATTCGTAGACTCGGGCGCGATGGGTAGCTATGCAGCATTTTACCTTGCCGGTCTGTACCCCGTTCCTGCTACAGAACAGTTCCTATTGTCGTCACCTTACTTCAAGACAATCTCCTTCACGAACCCGCTTTACAAGACCACGACCACGATTACCGCAAACAATTTCGCCGGAAATCCAGCAGACGGCGTAGGTGGTCAAGTATTTATTCAAGTGGGTCCAGAGCTCTTTTCCGCCTGCGGGATCTGATTATGGTGCATGCAGAGCGTTACCGTGAACGGTCAGCCATACAAGTCGAATTGCTATCTTGATTGGGATGTTTTCAAAACTGGCGCAAATGTTACTCTCACGTTGACAAGTGATATCAATGTGTCCTGTGGAAGTGGGACGAGCGCCCTGCCGCCATCAATCTCAACTGGTGGCTTTAACTAAACCTGTTGTCACTACCAAAACCTGTTGTCGAGGTCTCTTTAACGTCCGCCAACCAACTGCCTACGCTCATTGCTCAGCTACTTTATATACCTATTCTCTAGTATCCCTTCATTTATACTACAATCTTTTGGACAATACCCTCCTTGGAATAAAGCTTCTTTGCCGGTTCCTGTCTTCTGTTTTTGGCTCACGGCTGTCGAAATCTCGACGTCGGACGGCGACACTGATGGTTTCCGGGGTATCAAGCTCATTGATTGCTCTCATCACCTACTTGAGCGTCAGAGCTCTGTTTCACAGGTACAGCAAGGCAAGAGTTTATCTATTTCTCATGACGGGGCGGCTAAATGCTGATCCAATTATCGGATGAATGAGAACAGACCAGTGGGAGTGGCTGGCTAAAGAAGCTGAACATATGGTCATTGGTAAGGTGTTGGTAAGGTAGCTGCAGGCTTCGGACCGCTACTTATAATTGCGGGTGGGTCCGGGTGCAGCTTACCGACCACGTAAAAATGCATACCGTGAAGCACAGACCCAGAGACATCTAGCAGACAAGTTTTACAAAGTGAGGTGATTTGGAAGAGTGGCATCATTTGTGTTTGTCGATATTGATGGGCAACTGAGTGACTCCGATCCGCTGTTAAGAAATATCACGCCACTTTCACATCTGCCACTGATGGAAACGCCAAGTGCTATTTCTATCAATAAACAACTGTTGCAAGATTGCCCTTGGGCGCATCAAGAATCAAGATGCCTCGCTGCATCTCAGCAACAAGGATTCCACTCACATAGGTCTTCACTTTTGTTCTTCGCTCAGAAACCTTGTACTGCGACGGAATTTGCGTGGATTTACTATTCGAGCCAAGCATCAGAGAATTCCTATTTCTATTCAGGGTAGCTCTTCTCGTAACTGCGGCAGTGCCACCGACCCATGGAACCTGGCTAGATCTCCAATTTTGAGATAATGGAGCGAGATGACTACCTCGCACCACGTTCCCTTATAAGTCAGGACAGTGGACAATGGGAAGGCTACTATCCCTTCCCCCTTACTATTCCTTCTCATGTCAAGCCTACTTCCCCTGGTCCGTCTTGTAATCTTTGGTGAGTCAAGTTCATTGGCTACTACGGAAACACATAGGCTCACCTACGCGTAGGGATTGTATCCCTTTTTGCCCTCATCGTGATGGCTATGAGTGCACACATTCTGAGCTTAACCCACGGAGTGCAAGGCGGCTCCGCAAACTTTGGTGGACTTGGGGTCGCAGTCGGAGTGCTTACACTGATCACCCTCCCCCCAATGTATGTTCCAGGTACTGAATTCCACCCCAGTTTACTGATGGACGGCAACACTGTAGGATTGTTATCGGTCGCATCCGTTCAGGTGCAATGCCGACTTTCATCGTTGTTGAACTTGGCTGGATTGGTGAGTACCTCGCATGAACAGTTGGACACGTTTACGAATACTGATAATCCTTTTCAGGCTTCCTTTGGGTTTTATGGCTTGCTTCTGCGGGAACAACTGCAAGCATCAATGGCACAGGTGGCAATTGTGCGAGCTCAAATCATCGTGAGTTCCCCGTTGCGTTGGTTCTCGAAGCACAATTCATCGTATTTCCCTAGTCGCCTCAACCGTCTGTGGTGAAGTAAATGCCATTGAAGCCTTCGGGTTCCTAAATTGGCTCATGCGTATGTTGTACAATAACTCATTTTCCTGCCGCTAGTCTGAATTCATATGATAGTCATGGCCTACTGGCTTGTCTTGTTGGTCTTCTCTATCCGGGGTCTTCAATCTGGCAACAGCAATATTTGGACCACCTCTGTTGACGAGGCACATGGATCAAGCAACTTCGCCCATGACAAGAGTAACGTCCTTCACCAGCCGAATTACGCTTCGCAATACCCTCCCATGAACGCCACTCACCACGCTTAGAAGTGCTTCGAAGCTCAGACGTTGTCCTTTGCGATCCCTTTACCCCGTTTATCCTTGATTAGACTACATCAGAACACGCTTGAAACATTATAATCTTTCCCTTGTATGCTTGTATCTCGTATCATCTGTATGTACACCCAAGCTTGACAATTGATTCTGATCTCTCTTGAGCCTTTGCATCGATTCAGGGAGAGAAGCACCTCAAAAATTTTACGGATATGCTCGGGCGAAGTGTACTTAGCCCGGCTGGCGGACCACCGACCTCCTCGGAAGGTTTGGCAAAGCATTTCCATGAATATTCACTGCAGTGAGAAGAACTTCAAGTGCAGTAGGTATTGTTTCGCACTCCAGGAAAAGACGTATCTTCCACTGATGGAACTGGAGCCATATTTTGGGAAGCTATGACGCTGGTTCTCACCCAGAGTGTTGTTGACCGGCCAAGCAAGGATGATATGACGTCAATATAAGGTACAGTGAGGTACAAGCTGTGCCGATCATCAAATTCAGTGGATGCACTGAAGCACAAGCTCATTATCAATCTGCTCCAGCCTCCAAGCTCCAGCGCCTAGACCTAAGTCACAAGTGCTTAGCGTTTGGCCGTTTAGCTACTACTCTAGATTGAGATCTGATCTTTGGGATTTCATCATTCAAACCAGTTGTGACCCAAGGTTACGCAACGGAAAGCAATAAACCGAATGCTATAGCCGACAAGAAGCAGGAGAGTGTATGATATACAAACCAGGTAATACAAGCTAACTCCTCTTTGATCGCTTGCTCTTCGACTTCTCACTGTTAGGAGCAAGTTTAATTGCACCTAGAATCTCCTGTAAGCCTTTGTCTACAGGAGCGGATTCTCCTGTGGAAACCACAGCCTTCCTGGACTCATGTTCCAGAGCACCTTTTTTAACCTTCTTTCCAAGGGAAGCATTGAAGAGGGCATCAATTTCGTTTTCTTGCCGCTTCCGCTTTTTCTTGGGTTGAGGCGAGGTTGATTCTGTGGCGGAGGGCTGGTGGGTTGAGGGAATGACTGCGGATTCTTTTGTTGGTTGAGACGATGATGAGTCCTTAGGAGTTGCGTCTTCAAGCTTCTTTCTCTTCTCGGCCTGCAGATTGCGCCACTCGTCTGGTCTACGTTGAAGTAGGTGTAGGTTCAGATTACGGTTGAAGAATTTCCCGTAGAAGGAACTAGCGAGAAATTGCTGATGAGGGATCAGCGAACGAGCTATTTTTTCCTAGTCGCAGCCGGAGTCAACATCAGGCAGTGCTTGACGGTGTAAAACTACCAACCTTGAGATAAGTGTCGGCGAAATCCCAGCACCGATCAGCCACACGGCTTCCAAGCCGATCATCTGCTAGTTGATGATAGTGGCCTGTGAAGCTCATCACGAAGGCACGTTTCGATTTTGATGAAATAGTAGCAGAGCTCAAGACAGCGTCGTAAATCCTGGAGCTGATGCTATGCTGCGCCAATTGGATCCGCTCTTCCATTGCAAGAGAAGATATGCTATGGATAAACAGGTGAGCGCTGGTTGACTGGTATCTAATCTGAGCCAGAGACCCACCTGTCCGTGACTATTTGACAATGGGGCTCGGGAAGCTGAAGGAGGGATTGAAGGAGAAGAGAGCCCGGGAGCTGGGGTTCTAGCGAGTTGGAATGCTGTTTTGCCTTTTCATGTTTACGATTATGGTACTTTGGTTGCTCTTCTGGCGCTGATTTGCGGGTATTGTAATCCTGTTAAGGGAAAGAATGGATCGTTAACTGGATGCATAATTTACACAGATCGCATTACTTGCCTCATACGAGAGCAAAGCAAGGGCGCAGGGGACTAGGCTGGATCGTTTTTCCTCCTTCTCCAAACCAAATGCAGAGAGAGTTGCCTAGCAGCGAGTCAGTGTTAGACGCCATTACACAGGAATAAGTCAAACCTCAACAACATCATCTCCGAGCACTTGTAATTTGGCAGCTCTATCTATCACGGCCTTTAGGACGCCTGATCTGGATGAAGCTGTGACGATAGATGAGCCTCAGCTAACGAACAAGGGACTGAACACTTACCAATGAGCCTTGGCCAAACTTCATGTAGCTCTTGACAGGCGCCAGACAACTGCGCCTCGTCGGCTCTATCCAGCGCTTTGGCAACCACAAAGTTTGCGATCGGATGTACAGCCAGGCGCGGCAATTTTCCTTGGAGATACAGAGACCATAGCACGTCGAAAGCTTTAGGAGGCGCTCGAGTAAATATAGCTTCCAGAAGGTGGGAGGATGTAGTGTCACGAAGGAGGGTGTTGAGGTAGTCGGAAGGTTCTGATGGTGGTTGTCCAACCCCTACGGAGACAGCATAAGTATTAGCCGGCTAATCGGTATTCATGCACTCACTACTCGCGGACATGATACCGACAGTCACTCTGTCCATGAGCGAGCCGGGTTCATCGGAGAGTCCTTGGTCTGCCTCGACTTCTAGCAGCATCTAAAGAATGAAAAAATCAGACCAGATAGAAGATGGAATGATTATGATGTACCTGCAGACCGGGGCTTGCCACCTTATTTGCAGCCATGGCTCGAACCTCATTTTCGTCAAGCTCCGTCACCAGCGTTCTAATGAACCGCCTTGCCATCTCATGAAATCCTGACGGGACATGTAAGGCGTTTGAGTGATCTTTGCCTTTGCCCTTGTCGAACACAGACTTCATGGGACCTTGTTTTGCTTTCCATGCGGCGCTTTTCTTGGATCTCACGAGGGTAGACTGCGTCGAATCTTGGCCTGCGAGCCTGGGGCAAAGCAAGGCCAGTAGACTTCTTATCACATGCGAACCAAAAGGATCCATGACGAGTGCTGAAAGGGAAGGGAGCAGTTCCTTAAAAGTGACTCAGAGATTGAGTTATACTTGAAGGAGAACTACAAGTACCTCACAGATATCTTGAATAAGCTGCACCATTGTTCGAAGTTCACCTTGAGGTTCTGATCCAGACATTTGAGGATAAATCCCTTTGATCTGGACTATATTAGTAATTGGCAGATGAGAGGACTGAGAGATGCAATACCTCTCTCTGTATGGTATCTCTCGCGAGCGTAAATAAGGTTTGGCAGACATGAGAACCAAATCGATGTCTGGCTAGTACTTTGTAACTGGAGGAGGACGTAAGAAATCACTCCGAGACTATCAAAACAATACTTACGAACCAGCCATACTATCCACGAAGACACGGCGAACGAAATCATCCATCGAATGTGTCATTCGTTCCAAAATGATTGAACAATCCGGGTCGGTGGCCAGCTGCTTTTCCTTTCCTTGCATTTCCGTCAATGCCGCAACGAAAAACATCCTCCTTTCTATGACAGCACATTCATAGCTAGTCAGAAGGCTAGGCAACCGCGACAAAAGGGTATACGTACCCTCATTCGGATCAGTTTCTGTATCCTCGTCCTCCCCTTCGACCTCCGCAGTGGATTCCTGCCAATCTCGGATTTGGACATCCACCGTTCTGAAGTACGCCTTGATTTCTGCGTCGACGAACCCAAAGGGAGCTTCTGGGTTCGTTTCTTCATCGTTATTTTGACTGGCGGCAGGAATGATCCAAGAAGGCTCTGAATTTCTCGCCTGAGCATAAGTTGGTTGAGGAAGGCTCTCATTCGTTACTTCGTGAGGATAAGTTTCTTCTGAGACGCCGTGTTGATCATCTTGATCTCTCTTGTTTCTTCTACCCCTCTTACGGAGGCCGCGAGGCATGTCAATTTATGAGCAGTGGGAGAAGGTCAGAAAGCACTAGTGTAGTAGTGACCAAATTTGAAAAATGGATAAACACCGGAGTTGATGATCCGCGCGGACCGGCTCCCGGGCGCATTGATTGACAGATCCAGTGGTAGACGTCCAAAGTACTACTATAATCGTCAACCAATACTTACTACATCTGAAGATGGCTTTGATCTAATCTAACTTAGGGTCCGATAAAGTCCAAAAAGCATCATGATACATTCTGCGTCATAAGATCGCAATGTCCAACAGAAAAGTCCTTAATATTCGCCAGTGAAGTCAAGCCTTGACAGTCAAACGGTTCCTTCAACTGACCTATAGTGACTATAGAGTTCATCTGTCATACACAAGAATAATCATGAATGATCACAAGGAAATGTTCCAAGTCATCCTAGAAAGTCTATCGAACGTTCAACGTCGATGCCGAAAAATGCAAGCCTCGGCTTCTCCAAGCGCCGATCCTATCCCGGAACTCTTTTGACAGACTCTTCAGCGTGAGCATTTCAAACTCCTTCAAGCCTTGACCGGCTCGTCCCTCAACAAGAGCCAACAATATCTCCCGATTCAGGAACTCCCCTGAGCACTGCAGCTTCAGAGCTCTCAGTCCAGGAAGAGGAGAGAGGCCCCCCCGCTGATCTCGTTGAGAAACAGGAAGGGGGTTTGTTGGGGTCAAGTACTGTAGCATGACATCCGTGATTGGATCTAGTTGCTGGGTCGTCAAAGCATACTTCAGATCAAGACACCTTAGTCTGGGTAGCTCGTCCAAACACCTGATGATCTCATGGTCATGCACAGGTAAATATGCGAGTCCGAGGGACTCGAGGGAAGAGGCCGAGGATTGGAGGAAATCGGCTAATCGTGTATGAGCCACACGCCAATGCGACCCTGGTGCATCATGAGTCGAACTGACGAGCCATTCAAGAGAAAATTCTCGTAAACTTGTCAGCGAGAGCCGCTCGAGAAAGCCGAGGAGGCTCATCTCCGCGCCTCCAGACGGATCAATCCCTTGGGCAATCAGCTTCAGAGACTTGAGCGATGGCAGTACGAGCTTCCCTGTGCTCGGAGAAAGTGTGAAGCTGCACTCGGCGTTTAACGTACACCATGACAGCTTTTTGGCTGCGGACAGGATTTTGAAACATTCATCCAGAAAATGAACATTGTCCTGATAGAATTGCAGATCAAGCCCGGAAAGCTGCGACCATGGTATGGCGAACCGGGAGACGTCAAAGCCATGGCTCCATGGTTTGCAGAGTTGCAGAGAGATGGACCTGAGTGACTCTCCAAGACATTGGCCCTGAAGAGGCAGTAACCCTCTACCAGGTCCATGGAAATAAACGTTTTGCCACCGAGGAGCGTAGGGAAGCAGAAGCTCAAGGAGCTCCGCCGATCGTGAGTCCGGTGCGGTCCCGGGAGGATCGATAATGCGGAACGAGAGAGGTTGCTGCCTAGACCGATGCAACCATAGAATTAACCTCCTCTTCATTTCGTCGTTCTCCGGCTGTGATGAACCTGTCCCTTCTAATACAAGCTCAAAGCATGACCATAGACGAGGGGTGTTCATCACCAGCTGGTACCACGTCTTGCAAACGCGTGCTAACGTCAATGGAGGTTCTTGAGAGCCTATCCGCGGAAAGTCTGAGGGGCAGTAGCCGAAGATCTCGACGAGAATTTCGAATGGAAGTTGGTCGAGTGTCGGGTGGAGTCTATGGATAGCGCGATCGGGGGACTAGCATCCTTGATCAGAACAGCGGTCCAACCTCGATTGATAGAGACTTACTGGAACGGGAGGAGAAGCGAGAGGTCGGTTGAAAGACTTTAAATGTGACGCTACCCTCGACTTGAAGTGTTGTTTAACGTTGACGATGGTCGGCACAGGCATTGCGATGCTGAACTGCGCCCGATGGCAGATTGGAAGTAGTCGAAGAGCGTCGAAATACGTCAGGATGAATGGCAACAGAAAATAGAAAAAGCAGAAAGGACAGGAAGATAAATGAGGACTCCCGTCGCCTTTTGAGGGCTACGGGAGCCTAGTGAGATGAGAGTAAGAAGTGAACCAGCCCAGGGAAGCCTCTCTCACGAGTCACGGTTTGTCCCTGTCTGCCAGATTAGTGAAATCATGGCCGATCTTGAGATCTCGAGATCCAACCCGAGTGTGATTGGGGTTATGGCTGGTTATGCCTACTGCCACTTCGCTTTACTGGCAATCAGATTATGGCATTGGCGTTGGAAAAACATCGAAGTTAATTGATTACTTGAGTCGTCCTACCTGAGCCAAGGTGGCCATAATACTGGGGGCGAATTACCATATATGATTCCGAGCCCGAAGCTACCAAAGCCACCAATTGAGCTGGGTATCATTTACCAGTGGTCGAGAGGCGGACATTTCGGGGTCCCTTAGCCGTAGAATATAGGTTCGACAATGAAGTATCGGCGGAGCGCGTATGTTATCGGCCTTTGCGAGGATCTCGACGAGTGGACAATCGATTTTTTCATGATAACGTCTCGGTACGTTGAGGTGACAACCGCCACTGTTACTGTCGAGGAAAAAGTGGCATGCCACTGGCATCGACTTCTCAACCTTATTGAAAACACCATGGATTCAAAACAGCGAGACGAGAACAAACGCACTCGGGCTTTGAATCCACGCACAGAAATATCCTTTTGTCCCAAACACAGACTTGTTGACTTTCTGTCTCGACAACGTCGAACAAAGGTTACGTTGTCGACGACCCACGAGTTCACTAGACGACACGGCACGACATTCTCCGGAGACTGATTCACGTCTTCACATTATCCTCGAGTTGATTCTATCGGCGGTAGACTCGGAATTGATGCTAGACCGCCATGGGAAACCGAAGGAGAGTCGTTGCTAGTGAACCATCGACAACGATAGCCTGACACCTCGGACACGAGTGTCCTATCATTGACGCGGACAACCCGTCTGTATAGTCAGAATTGTCGGGTACATCGTAGGAGGTCGGAGATCAACGTGGTCGATATCAGTTTCGCGTGGTGATCACTGCATCGAGCATTGAGCGCTTGAGCGCTGGAGTCACTATCTACTCCCATGACTGGCCTACGTCTCAGATCAAGTCCCGATCGGAAGATTAGAGTTTATTCTCATAATAACAGTCGAAATCGCATCAAATAAAGTTTCAACGCACGGCGAAATACAGGGATTCTATTCAACATAATATGAAAATTCTCCCGAGGTCAATACTCAGAAGAACTTTCTGAAATCGTAAGCGGTAGGGTCATCACTAATATTACTGACAGATGCCTTGTTCTTGCTCGAGCTCGAAACATTGGCAACCTTAACAGGGACTTTTTTAGTAGGCTTCGAAGCAAGAGGTTTCTGCGCCTTTTGCTTCGGAACGGTGATTTTCTTCAAAATAGATTTCGGCTCTTGAAGGTCGTCATCCTCCTGACCCCTTTTGTTATTTTTCACGGGTGGCTGAGCCGAAGTGTTTTGTTTTCGAGACGCAAATGCAACTTTCTTCGCTGGTTGTGCGGACATGAACGACGCCGCACGTTTCCTCTTTTGGTTCAAAGGCTTTGGGGGACTCGGTTCCACTTCCTCTTCTGAACTTTCCTCTTGTTCTTCATTATCTTCGTCTTCATTTTGACTAGTGCCATCGTCATCGCCGCTATCGCTACCCCTTTCTTCTTCATCACCCTCCTCCTCTTCATCCAGTTCCATATTTTGATCAACGTCGTCATCGCTTTCGTCAGCCTCCCATGGATTCTCCAGCGGCACCACCCGCCTTTCTAATTCAGACGCCCGCAACTTCACTAACCCTCCATCTTTCCTCATCTCTTTCCGCGTTCTGGAGTGGCTGAGAATCTGCTCATCAGCTTCGGTAAGTGGCGCGGGTGCTGCACCGCCATCAACGTTTGGAGGTGACGTATACCGCGCAAACTTGCCCGTGTTCCAATCTCTGAGCACTATCTTTGAAGCGCCAGCCAAGTCGAGTTCTCCTCTCTACACGGATCGATAGAGAGAAAAATATAACCGCAACACCACCAACACCGCCAACAAGAACGTCCGCACCAAAAAAAACATTAGCCAGAATGGTCTAGTTCATACAAAGCCGTAAATCACTTCACCTTCTTCACAAGCTGATTTGAGCGCGCCACACCGGATAAAAACGCCGTTGCATCACCGCGAGTGAAGGCAGGAAGGCTATACAGCAACATGAGGTCTTCGGCGGAAGCGCGTCCAACAATATGAGCGACTGATCATGAAAAACAAATCAATACCATCGTCAGTATTTGAGCTTCAAAGATCAATCATAACATATCAAAGGAACTTACCGGCGCTTGATGGATCTTTCAACCTGTCTATCCTTCCTTTACTTCGTAACAATATGTCGCGGGCACGATGCCCTTCGAGGGAGCTGTCATTCTCGTCGGTGGTATCGGGGAGATTGGCATAAAGAGTTATGCCAGGCGTATCAATGAAGTGAATTGATTTTCCTTCTGCTTCAATTGTTACTTCCTGAGGCAATGCAGTGGTCGTAGGTCCCCGTGATGAAGTCGGCAAAGAATAAACAGGTAGCGAGGATTTTTGTAATAGACTGTTGATGAACGAGCTTTTCCCGGCCTGTGAGAAACCAAGTGAACGTAAGTATCATACAATCGGTAAATCACGCAAATCGAGGCTGAGCATGATCGGAGCAAGACGCGTAGATACTGCGCAACCGTAGAGGAAAGTTCGCTCACATTAGCGAGACCAGTGACCGCAACCCTAAGCGTACCACCCTCCTTCTCCTTCTCCGCAGCCCAACTCGACAACTGCGAAAGAATTGCCTCGGAGCCTAAGGCATCATTCTTCGGAAATGAAGCTTTCCCTTTCCCTTTGCCTTGCACAGGAGTACTAGCTTCCAAAGCCGCAGGTAGAAAGGCTGTAGCAGACCGGAACAGGAAACTCGGGTGATCGCGTCGGAGGTAAGTTAACCACGATGAGAGTGTTTCCCTCGGGCACAAGTCTATCACAATCACACATATCAGTAAATACACGAATTCATCAACGCCGAAGGACAGCGTGACTCACCAATTTTGTTCACCACCAATAAAATCTTCTTTCCCTCCATCGCCTTCTCCAAAGACGCACTGCGGAACGGTAATGGATCCCGGGCATCAAGAACCTCAAGCAGAACATCTGAGCCATCCAAAACGGTTTTCAGGTTTGGTAAATCACGGTTAACGAGAACAGGTGCCTCCTCTTCGTCATTGTCCACCACCTGTGTCTGTTTAGGCTGCTTCTCTTTGGTCGTCAATTTTGGATTAATGAGTTTCGCCGATAGGCTGGCAATAGCATCGACTCCAACGTCTAGATTCCTTTTGGTGGTTGATGATGATGATTCATCGACTTCTTCGCCGCTAATACCTTCTTCATGGTCTTCGGTTTGTTTTGAATCGGCTTTGGTTTGCTGTCGTGCGAGTCTCTTTTCCTCCTTTCGCTTTTCCTTCTCCTCAACAGCCTGTATAGCGGAGATAGGAGCAAAGGCTTCATCAATCTCGATGCCCATTGGAAGCATAGGAATAAGACATACCAGTCTCCGTTGCTCAGCTACTTCGGCCAGAATTTGGTCCTTGTACGGGAAGTCATTCGGGATACCGGGATCTTTTTTATGTTCTATAGCAGGTTTATGAGAAATGGAATGCCCATGAATGTAAGAGAGAACAGCTCACTTGATTTCCATTGCGGATTTTTCTTGGCCGCTTTCACCTTTTTCTTACGGGTCTCCCTGGCCTTGCCTATGATCTTGCGGCGGTCAGCAGTTGACTGCCGATTACTGGTCTCTGTACACTCTGAGTTTCATGTATACCGAAGAGTCAGAAGGGCTCACTTTTTCTTATCCGCGGCATAGTAGGACGATGATGTGATGGGCTGAACAGCGAAAAATGTGATGCCGCATTGGGTAACAACACTCGTGGGAATGTTGACCAAGACGCCTCAAGGCCTCACGGGCGCTCTTGGGCGCTTCGAGGCTTATGAGCACCAGAGCGCCTATCTATGCCGACCTTCACGATATCAACGGAGTAGCCGCTGAGAATCTTAATTTTGTTTAAGGTTCATCCAATCGAAGACCTTACTTGCTGATATGTCAAGGGGTTGCTCGCGACCGTCGGCAGTGCTGTATTTCCAGGTGAGATAATTATCAGGGAAACCAAAACTGTCATTGGGACATCTATCTACGTCAACAAGTTGGCAAATAAGATAAGGAGACAACGTAAGGGCTTGGTGAAAACCATGCGGACTTTCACGTCCAGGGATCATCTACTGTGAACGAAAGGCGTGTCGGCAGAAGAGAAGCCGCAGACGCTAAGACGCCACTTGAGAACCAAAGTTTAATGGTCACATTTCTGGCCTGTGAATGATCGATGATCAGCCTGACTTGCTCTCGTCGTCTTGCATTACGGCGCTTGCCAAGGGATATTGACGACGGCTCCTGGACATTTCAAGGAACGGTTGCTATTGCTATGCCGTACAACTTCCAAAGCTTTCA